>RJWK010023516.1:0-29052 GCA_004363435.1 Platanista minor
CCGCGCAAAAAAAAAAAAAAAAAAAAGTAAAAAAAGAAGTTAAAAAAAAACCAAAAAGAGTTTGAAAACTACTGTGCCAGAGAAGACACACAATTTAATAAACACTTGTTAAGCATCTAGCACGTGCCAGGTAGTGTGCTTGGCACTGGGGATGCGGAGATGGTTGAGATATGGACCATGCCTTCAGGAAGCTTAGAGTCTAGAGTGGGAGACAGGCTTGTGAGCACGTAAATGCAATCAGTACGATAGGTATTGGAGTCGATGGGGAGAGTGTGGACTCCAGAACAAAGCAAAGAATGGACTAGCCACTGTCAGTGCAAATGGAGATATCTGTTCAGTAGGCAGGAGAATCATAGGCACATGGGAAAATTGATGATGAACAGCCATATTTATCGAATATCCACTCAACTGTGTGAACAAGCGCTATTTAAATGTAATATTCAAATTTTTAAAATTTATAACTATAATTTTACAGAATGCATCTTCTTTTCAAATATACATGTAAACTTTACAAAAATGGAACATTCTTTTGTGTATGGTAAAGAGAATATTATAACTCTGAGTGATTCAGGAAATGGTGTTGGATCAATTTGCTATCCAAAGAGACAAAGATTCCTTCCACTTATCCTACTCAAAATACATTCTAGGTGGCTCAGAGTCCTCAATGCAAACGAACAAAATGCTAAAATCATTCAAAGAAAATAAAAATGTTATTTTGTCCCTAAACAAGAAAGCCTTTATTAAGACACAGAAATGCAGAAACTACCAAAAGAAGACATTGACGGATTTGAACTTCGTAAAATCTTAATATTTTTGCATAACAACAACTGCTTACTTGGAAGTTAAATGAGCAGTAACAAATGAGAGAGCAGATTGCTGTTCAGAATTTGTAAAGACAGTTATTATCTATAAGAAAAAGATAAAACCACCAGGAGGAAATTACACAAATCATGTTAAAAAACACTCCTCTGAAAAAAAATTTATAGTTTTAGAGACCTTTGTAAAGAAAGAGAATACAGGGGCTTCCCTGGTGGCTCAGTGCTTAAGAACCCGCCTGCCACTTCAGGGGACATGGGTTCGAACCCTGTTCCCAGAAGAGCCTACGTGCCATGGAGCAACTAAGCCTGTGCGCCACAACTACTGAGCCCACGTGCCACAACCACTGAAGCCCGCATGCCTAGAACCCGTGCTCCGCAACGAGAAAAGCCACCACGATGAGAGGCCTGCGCACCGCAACGAAGAGTAGCCCACGCTCTCTGCAACTAGAGAAAGCCCGCCCGCAGCAACGAAGACCCAATGCAGCCAAAAATAAATAAATAAATAAATTGGAAAAAAAAAAAAAAAAAAGAAGAAGAATACGTATTATACATCCAGAAGTAGTAGGGTCTCTTCCAAGATCATGAAGGGAGTGGAACTTAAGTTTCCCTAGCTTCAAGGTATGCATATATCTGAAGGGAGCAAATGACGGGTTCATGTGAAGTGGAAAAGATTCACACGGGCTTCTTTTCCTAAGGCCTTAGATAACACCTTCTGATATGATTGTTTTACCCTTGCCTTCGACATAAGAGCCGTAAGATAGGGCAGTGTTCTGATAGTAAGAATGAAAGGAATAGCAATAATGCAGATACTCCCATAAGACTTACTGTGTCTCGGCACTGTTGTGTTTTCCATATATTAGCCCACTTAATCCATACTGAAATCCCACAAGATGGGTAGTGTTTTGAATCCTCATTTTACTGATGAGGAAACAGGTGCCGAGACACAAAGTGGGTAATAACTGCCACATCCTTATCGCTTAGGAGGGGCAGAACCAGGATTTGAACTTGTTCAATCTGTTTCCAAAGCAACTTGATGCTTCTCTCTGAAAGAATATCAGAAAGCAAGGATTTTCAGGACCAAGCTGTCTTGAAGCCTTGGCATCAGTGTTTCCCAAAGAGTTGTTTTCATCTGGGTGAGATAACAGTGTGAATTCTAAACTTGTGTTAAGCTTAAGTACAAAGTATAAAGCTGGAAAAAGGACCACATTCAGATTCAACACAAATTCATAGGAATGGAAAGTGAGAAAGATATTTAGAAGTATCTAGATATTTGTATTTCATATTATTCAGAATTATAGAATCCTGTCAATACCTTTGGCTGCATTAATAAGGAGTTCTTTCTCTACTGAAAAAAAAAGAAAGGGAAAAGATACGTATGCTGATATTGAGTCCTAATCATCTATCCCTATCTCAAGGGAGCCTTGTCATTTAGACCAGGAAGGAAAGCACCAGCAATGTTGGGGGACCAAAGTGAATCCAGGAGACAGTGTCTAAGGGGACCATCTCTCAAGGACCAATCCTCAGAATGTGAAACTAAAGTGATGTTGAGCACTGTAGAGGTGGAGGAATTACCCTCAGTCGGGTTTTCCTACAGTAACGTGCATGAGGGCTAAATAGTAGACATACCTCTCAGGATCGGTTAATTCACTCACCAGTGACTCTAAACTGGGGGAAAGAAGAAAGTCAAATCAGATTCAAGGCGGAGTAGGGGGCATGCATAACTTGCAAATAAGCTGTTTGCAATTCCTCCCCTGAAATAAAGGACTAAAGAAACTTCCTGGGCCATAGATTTAGTTACCTACTTCAAATAAGTACCCTCTCTACTTCTCCTCTTTTTAATCTTTTATCCTCCTACACATGCTAATAACATGCTGGATTATTAAACAACATAAAACAAAACAAAAGCAATCATGTGAATCAGTTTCTTAATATACTGCCTAAGGAGCCTCTTAAGGAGGCTTTGCCAGCAAATAATAAATTGTGGTAGTGAGTGGCATCACACCGTCAAAATGAATTTTAGTGTTTCTGTACGTGGTCACAGAGATTTTCGCAGCATTTTATTGTACATTGAGCAAAGAAAGGTAGAGCTGAGAAGTTTTCAGAAGTTTTTCTTCTTTCCGCACAGTGGTTTAGAACAGGTTCAGTGGTGGCACTCTGCACGTTCTAACCATCATGAAATGAATTCTAGTTCTTTTAAAACAATGCATATTTTGAGGTGAATCTCTCCTAGGGATTTTAAAGTGCAGTCTGCCTATAACAGTCATTATGTGGCTAGATATCCTCTTTCTAATCAAAGTATGGTAACAATAGTATAAGTGGTCCATAACTATGTAAAGGACATCTGTTCCTTAAAAATGGATGGTCCGGTGAATCATTGTAAATATGAATTACATTTCCCTTTTAAAAAAATTTATAAAAACAAAAATGTTTTCATGGAAAAAGTTTTTGCCCAAGGACTTAATATAAATTATATGCAGAAGTACACTAGATATATAAATAATATGGTTAAAGAGGTAAACAATTTCTTGGGAAAATAGTAACACCGAAAAATGTCGCTGAAACCGAATGATGCCCTAGAAGTTTTATTACCAAGACCTGTATAAGGGGGAGAGCTTCCTGTGTAAGCTCTAGCTCTACTTTTTAATATTAGTAGCTATTCTTTCTTTTTTAAATGTCAAGTTTTAAGCTTAGAGATTTTGGCCAAGGCTAGTGTTCACCTGTGAGTTTCTAGGGTGGCTAAGTTTGTTAGTATATTCAATGGTAGCTGGTTATGCTGTTGATTTGGTATCATGTAGACATTTTTTGTTAATAAGTCTGACTTCAAGATCACTGACAAGGGCCATTGATTTTGGTGAGGAGGTTTTCCATTTTGTTTTCATCGTTTTATTGCAGTGTTCCAAGGTCTGTCATAGGCAGGAACACATCTTCTTGAAAAGATTTAACTTCAGAGCCTGCTGGTGAAGGGACAAACTGCAGTGCATTTTATATACACACACACACACACACACACACACACACATATACATATATGTGTACATACACATTTTGATCTCTGTGGCTAGAATCTGTTTAACACCAATCCCCATCATTTCCCTTAGGTCTCTATCCACCAAGAGCCAAGCTGGTAATACAGAGGCATCTCTCGTCCCTGACAGATAATGAGCAGGCTGACATCTTTGAACGAGTTCAGGTAACATTATTTATAGTCCTCACAAGTAAGGTATAAGGAATGAGAATCGAACCCTGTTTCTGTGAGTTCCTTTTTCCATTTCTCTATCTGACGTTAAAGATAGATATACTACTGTACTATTGGATAGGCACTACAATGCCACTGTTACTTTTGTTTCTAAGAGCAGCTAAATGCTTAGCTTTACTTACGTTTGTCTGCCAGACAGATAAAACAAAATGAGGATAAAGTAAAACAATAGAAGCTGCGTTGCCATAATGTGCTCTCCATCTGTCTGTTCAACAGAAAATGAAGGCAGTCAATGACCAGGAGGAAAACGAACTTGTGATTTTACATCTGAGGCAGCTGTGCGAAGCCAAGCAGAGGACACACATTCATATTGGGGAAGGCCCATTGGTGAGATGTTTTCTAGTTGACCTATTTTTGTTTTTTTCATATATTCAGTCAAAATATCACAGAAGATGTAAAAGGAGTTTCTTTCTTTTGTCTTCTCATCTTCAGGGCTAAGCCCTAATAGTCTTTTTTCCCCCCAGCGTTTTAGAAGTTTTATAGGAAATTGTAGCAAACGTTGGCACATTCAGATAAAATAGTAATGATTTTAAAATGTAAAAAAAATGGTGAGTTTTGGTAGAAAACCAGTAATAACAAATGCTCATGACTTAGAATGAACATACATTTTTAGTAATATCAATCCATTATTTTATTTCAAATTCATATGAACATCTTATTTCATTAAAAACTTACATAGCCTTGAGTGGTAAAGAGCAAACATGCAAAGAATCATTTAAGTCATGGAAACGGCTACCCTGGCTGCAAACTAAGGGAAGATATTTTTGTGCACGTGGTTTAGAAAGTGTTCCCAGCTGCATGTAGGTAAAGCAAGACCACTGGCAGCAACATCTAAAGAAATCATGACATATTTACCTCTTGATAACACTAATTCAGGTTATGTCTTAATCTCACTCTATTCAGAACAAACCACATATCGTGTGATAAGTGATTCCTTAATTATTTATTGTACAAGCACTTCTAGAGGACCTTCTGTGAATCCAGCTATGTGATAATGGTGACAAAAAAGACATGAATAATGACGTAGCCTACAGAGAAGAGCTCAAATAATCCGAAAGGGAATGCAAACATAAATAGATACATATAATAGAGGCAACAAGATGGCTTTTAAAAATTCCTATTAGTTTTATTTTATTTTATTGTTTTATATCTTTATTGGAGTATAATTGCTTTACAATGTTGTGTTAGTTTCTGCTGTACGAGAAAGTGAATCATATATGTCTACATATAGCCCCATATCCCCTCCCTCTTGAGCCTCCCTCCCACCCTCCCCATCCCACCCCTCTAGGTCTTCACAAAGCATCGAGCTGATCTCCCTGTGCTATGCAGCAGCTTCCCATTAGCCATCCATTGTACATTTGGTAGAGTATATATGTCAGTGCTGCTCTCTCACTTCGTCCCAGCTTCCCCTTCCCCGCCACGTCCTCAAGTCCATTCTCTACGTCTGCATCTTTATTCCTGCCCTGCCACTAGGTTCATCAGTACTGTTTTTATGGATTCCATATATGTGCATTAGCTTACTACTTGTTTTTCTCTTTCTGACCTACTTCACTCTGTATGACAGACTCTAGGTCCATCCACCTCATTACAAATAACTCAATTTCATTCATTTTTGTGGCTGAGTAATATTCCACTGTTTATATGTGCCACATCTTCTTTATCCATTCATCTGTCGATGGGCACTTAGGTTGCTCCCATGTTCTGGCTATTGTAAATAGTGCTGCAATGAACATTGTAGTACATGTATAACAATATGGCTTTTTAAAAGAATGTTCGGTGGACACAGAAGTAGCTACATGTTTGCTTTGGAGCTGGAATGAAGAGTAAGGAGAGAGGGAAGAATGAAAGAATGCAAGAGGAAGAGATTTTTGTGGGGGGTGGAGCTGGAGTTTTAGGGGAGATAAAGTTTTCTAAGCAGAACAGTTGAAGAATTGTGTGGGGTTTTTTTTAACATCTTTTTTTTTTTACATCTTTATCGGAGTATAATTGCTTTACAATGGTGTTAGTTTCTGCTTTATAACAAAGCGAATCAATTACACATATACATATGTTCCCATATCTCCTCCCTCTTGGCGTCTCCCTCCCTCCCACCCTCCCCATCCCACCCATCCAGGTGATCACAAAGCACTGAGCTGATCTCCCTGTGCTATGTGGCTGCTTCCCACTAGCTATCTATTTTACGTTTGGTAGTGTACATATGTCCATGCCACTCTCTCATTTTGTCACAGCTTACCCCTCCACCTCCCCATATCCTCAAGTCCATTCTCTAGTAGGTCTGTGTCTTTATTCCCGTCTTGCCCCTAGGATCTTCACGACATTTCTTTTTTTCTTAGATTCCATATATATGTGTTAGCATACGGTATTTGTCTTTCTCTTTCTGACTTACTTTATTGGAGTAAAATTGCTTTCCAATGGTGTGTTAGTTTCTGCTTTATAACAAAGTAAATCAGCTATACATATACACATATCCCCATATCTCTTCCCTCTTGGGTCTGCCTCCCACCCTCCCTATCCCACCCCTTTAGGTGGTCACAAAGCACCAAGATGACCTCCCTGTGCTATGTGGCTGCTTCCCACTAGCTATCAGTTTTACATTTCTTAGTGTATATATGTCCATGCCACTCTCTCCCTTTGCCCCAGCTTACCCTTCCCACTCCCCATGTCCTCAAGTCCATTCTCTACATCCGCGTCTTTATTCCTGTCCTGCCCCAGGTTCTTGAGAACCATTTTTTTTAGAGTCCATATATATGTGTAGCATATGGTATTTGTTTTTCTCTTTCTGACTTACTTCACTCTGTATGACAGACTCTAGGTCCATCCACCTCACTACAAATAACTCAATTTCATTTCTTTTTTTTGGCTGAGTAATATTCCATTGTATATGTGTGCCACATCTTCTTTATCCATTCATCTGTCGATGGACACTTAGGTTGCTTCCATGTCCTGGCTATTGTAAATAGAGCTGCAATGAACATTGGGGTACATGACTCTTTTTGAATAATGGTTCTCTCCAGGTATGTGCCCAGTAGTGGGATTGCTGGGTCATATGATAGTTCTATTTTTAGTTTTTTAAGAAACCTCCATACTGTTCTCCATAGTGGGTGTATCAATTTACATTCCCAAGGAATTGTGTTTTAAGAAAGGAACATTGAGCGCAAAGTTAAGTGGTAACTTCATAACCATGAGTGAACATACTGCACAGAGGCCCTTCAAGGACATACTGGGTTTTTTTAGGGTTTGCATGGGAATTATGGGGAAATAAGGCTGGAAGGCTAGGCAGCAGCGGGATGATGAATAGCCTTAAGTGCTAGATCAGACTTTGTCACTAAAAGACTTCAGGTAAGAGTGTGAGAGGATCAGATTTGTGGCTGGTTGGGTTAAGGGGCTTGACAGTGTTAGGACTGAAGTCACATTCTCAGATTAGGAGACCTTAGTAATAGAATGCGTGAGAAGTGATTCATTTATCAAGTGCATACTATGTACTAGGCAACAGAGGTGAATAATGACAGCTCTAACTGTAAGAAGAAACCAACATGCAATCAAATGAATTAAAAGATGGAAGTATAGTGTGATTGGCACAGAGATATAAGTATGTACCAGACAAGAGATAACACTGGGACATAAATAGATTGAATGATTCTGTCTTGGAAAATGTATTTTGTCTCAGAGAGAGGGTAAACTGGAGCCCTGGAGATGTGAGGGAGGGACTGAGTCAAGAGCAATTTGGGAGGCATGATCCTTAGGACTTAGTGACTGATTGGATAGATATGTTCAGGAAGAGAGAGGGGCTGGCTGGGAGAGACTTCAAGGTTTCAGATTTGGAGGAATTAGATGTAATAGCTAGAAAATACAGAAAGAAGGCAAGAGTAGGGCAAAAGATGGAAATAAGAAATAAGAATTCAATTTTGGAAGTGTGAGATTTAATTAGAAGAATGGATTTGGTGCTCATAGAATTTGAGCGGACATGATAAATGTGGAAGACTATGAGCTTTGTCACAGATCTGAAGTCGAAGGAGGATGTTCTGAGGAGCACCCACATTTCAGGCAATGAGTGAATTAAAATGGAGCCAGTGATAAAGACTGAAAGGGAATAATGAGGTCGAACGATTTATTATGGTGAATGACCAAGGTAGGAGAAGAGCTCAAGCAAGAAGGTCAACAATGTCCAATGACATAGGAAGGTCAAAAAACATAAAGACTAACGTCTGTTCACGGGTTTGATTACATCAGTCATTGGTGGTGATAGTCATGTTGACCAGAAGGCCGAAGGCAGTATGTGAAGAGTGACATGCATTTTCTGTATGACGGAGTGTGGTCAAGATCACAGAGGAGATTTTAACAAATTGTGTATGTTTTCCTGTCAGTATACTTAAGTTCCTCCCTGCCTCTCTCTCTTTCCCTCCCTTGCTCCCTCTTTTCCTTTCTTCCTTCCATTTATTCACCTGGTATTCACTGAATAGCTGCTGTGTCAGCCATTGTGCTAAGTGCCAGTACGATTTCCCTATTTTCATTGTGTCATTCATCTCAAAGCCACAGAATGATGAGTCAACCCAGTCCTTATACACAGCCCGAACCCAGTCCAGCCCGCATCTCTATCTATTGTTTTCTTTCCTTTTTGATTGTGATCATGTTTCTTTTATCAGTAACTCCTTAGATGACCACGTGGAGCCAGCTCCAGTATGGACCTCTATCGCCTCCTGCGTAGACTGTCCTGAAGCCTTCAATCTGATCTTCCAGTCTCTGATTTCCCAGTCCTTTAGGTGATTTTTGAACAGTCCTTTCACATAAATCTTCCCAAAACATGACTTTCACAGTGATGCCCCTCTGCTTGTAAATTGTGATCAGTGATTCTTCCTGATTATCCAGCACTTAAGACCATTCAAGGTTTTATCTCCAGCTTCACTTTCCCACTTTCTACTACTTCCCTCTGTTTTAGTCAAACACCTGTACTGACACCCTGTCCCATGAGCATCCCAGCCTTTATGATTTTGCCATCACCGTCCCCAGTGTTGGGAAAGTCTTCACCTCCTTTTTTCTGCCTGTCTGAATCCCATGTATCCTTTTCTTCCTGACCATTGGGACCCATAACTCATGGTTCCATATTTGATACTTATGCGTTGCTTTGTGTCACTGCTACGCGTGAACATATTTCCTCCCCAAGCGAAGGATGAGTTTTCTCTCTCGGAAGAGCTTCCTGGCACTAAGAACCATGTAATATACATAGTAGCTTTTTATCTCTATATAAGATAAAATATTTAGAGAACCTCATATAGTGGACACATTGTAGATTCTCATACAGTTCAGTACTATCATTGAATAGTTGTCAATTGAAAAGATAAATGACCCACTCACAAATGAAAATGGAATTACAACAAAGGCATTAGCAGAATCCAGCTTTACTAGAAGATGCTTTGTTCTTTGAAACCAATTTTTTGTGTTTTCCTTGGTAATTTGGATATAAAGTATGTACCTTGGAAAGGGATGGTTATAGTTGTTAATCAAAATAACAGCAGTAAAAATGGACATCTCAAGTTTCGTTTTTGTTACATGCAGCAGGCATATATTTAGCAGAAAGGAAAGACATAAAGGAAGGATCTTATTTCTGTCTTTTTTTATTACTTACAATATTAAAAATTAATCTCTTTTGCTTATAATCTGTGTGCTCATGATGTGGAACCTAAATTATTACTTCTTAATAGAGCTACAGAAGAATTCTCATGCTTTTTAATGGCTTAGCCATAAGCCTGTCTTTAGAGCTTCACTTAACCTTGAGTATTTCCAACCTAAAATGTATGTTTTTCTTTCCATAGACTCTTTCAAATAGTACAATCCCAGAAAATGCGACGAGCAGTGGAAGGTTCAAACTTGACATCCTGAAAAATAAAGCTAAGAGATCCTTAACTAGCTCCCTGGAAAATATCTTCTCAAGGGTAAGATTAAACTGAGGCTCTTTAAGGTATTATGTCTGTGTTTTCTAACTGCTTCATTCTCAACTGGCTCACCGAACATTTCCTTTAAAAAAAAATTAATATAACTTTAAGTTAGTTAACACTGATTTAAAATAATCTTCAAAAAAAGTCTCATTTTCAGATCTAGATTTATTCTGGTGCCTCTGATATCTGAATTTGAGCAGTTGAGATATACGTATAGAAAAGGGGAAATAACAGAATATTGATGGCCAATCCTTTAAGAACTTTTTATCATTTGCCACATAAAGTTATAAAGAAGCCCTTCTTTCACTTATTCCTAGGAGCTGATAGGGAATGCTGAAAATAGTAAGTATAAGTTAACAGAAATGCGTGTATTCCATTCAGTGAATTTATATGTTCTATTTAAAAATAAGCAAAATTATTTCTCTTCCTCTTTATTTCCCTCTTCCTGAGCAATTCACTCCTAACGCTATTAGACGAGCCACAGCAATGTAGATGTCTCGGGTCTGTAAGGCAGGGAAGCCACAGTGGCTCAGCACAGGGGGACAGAGCCTGTATGGGTGCTCTGTATGGGGGTGACCCAGTGCAGCATGTGGACACCAGAGTGCGGTGAGGAGGGTGTCAGCCTAGGGGGGCAACCTGGTTTCTGGAAGTGGAGTGAGAGCCGGTGAAGAGGACATCCTGCAGAGGGATGGCTCAGAGCCAGAGTGAGGGGAGAAAGCATTCAAGGTGCCCAGTACAAGGATGGCACCCGTGGGTGGGGAGGCTGGAGCCTGAGTGGGGTGAGGAGAGTGTGAGGCATCAATTGTGGAGGTTGGTTACACACAGGGAATTGATCAAATATGTAAATGTTTAAGGATAGTGGGATTCTGGGAGAAGGGAATTACAAATATGAAAGGGGAGGAAATTAGAATGAGTTCTGTGTTGTTGGATTCAACTCAGAGGTAGCAGTATGGAATCTTGGTTTTCTATTTTGAGCAATAGAATTACATATATTATGTTCTATGTAATGTTTATGTATTAATATATACGTGTGTCAGTAAATGTGTACCTACGGTCCCTGACTTTGTCCACTGATAGGAACTGGGAACAGCTTTTCTATACATGCCAGATAATAAATTAAGCCTGGTTGGATGACCCAGATTTTAGGTCTGGCACTCAGATTTTGGTTTCTATATATCATTCTTTAAGAAGGAACCATGACCCTGGGAGAAATGGCTAGTTCCGGGACTACAGGGAAAGTGCAAGGTAAGTCCAGAGCATCGTGGTGTTCTAGATAGTAAGGAAGTACTCAAAGAAAGGTAACAGGATGTCACAAAGACATAAAAACCTTGGAGGGCTTCCACTGGTGACATCTGAGACAGTGAGTATCAAAATAAATGATAGCAACAGATAGTGACTTGTTGTATAAGATAGGAAACTATAAGTCTATTATGATAGGAAAAATTATACACTGGAATTTGATCATGATCAGGATATTTCCTGGGTAGAATTAATACCTATTAATTACAGAGGGGAAAATAGTAACTTTACAATGGAAAAAGCTGGCAGGCACCACCTTAATCAAATGATCAAATTGAACATATTCAGCAATGGGACAAATTGAAATCCTGTGCCACTGATACAAAGAACACAGAGGCACTTCTGTGGTATTCCTGCCAAAGGGGCAGTACCTGAATCTAATCTTGAGGAAACATCAACAAACCCACATTGAGATACAGTCTACAAAATAACTACCTGTTATCTTCAAAAGTGTTAAAAGCAAGAACGGCAAGTGCAGTAGTACATTGGGACACAGTGACTTGTGATGTCTGGTGTTCTTACTTTTATTTCTTTGCTAGAACTCAAAATACTTTTATGGGTAATTTCTGTTAATGATTGAGATTCTTGTAATTCTAACAAAAGCCTTGCAGCAAGCATGGTCATTTGACAATGCTATTATTTTATTAGCAGAAAACAGAATTTAGGAAAAGAGCACCTAGAAGATTTGTCAGAAGTGTGTTAATACAACTTTTCATAAACTTTTCCTACCTACTCATCTTCAAAATTTATAAATCAGTTATGTTCTTTCTTTCTTTCTCATTCCTTCCCTCCCTCCTTTTCTCCCTCTCTCCTATGGTGTTCAGTGAGAATTTTAGTAGAAAGATCGTTTATTTAGGTGGTCAGAGGATCCGATTTCCAGATCTGGCCCTAGCAGGTTTTATATTTATGCTCTTGGACAAATTATTTACCTTTTCTAAGCCATTGTTTCCCCACTTGTGAAACGGGCATACTCATACCTGCTTAGGTCATATTACTGTGAGGATGAAATGTCAGTATGTTAGGAAAATATCTCACTGTAGTTATGAGGTGGTGCATACAGCAGTGGTAAGCTCTGAAACCTCTGTCATTTAAAAAAGGACACAAGGGTATTTAGAGTGTGACGCTCTTTATCCCACTGAGTACCTTGGCATTCTTCACAGTACTTGCACGGCTGACTTTGAAGTACTGCTTTACATAGCTTTGTATGGCTGTAATGACTTTTCAGCAAGGGCACTGCCAATCTGTTTTGGTCAAGGTGGATACTGTAGCTTTTGTGTCCCAAAGTGCTGGCAAGTCCCATAAATTATGTGACCTAACAAGGTCTTAGACCTAACAAGGTCTTACTTGCACCATATGCAGCAGAATGGACTTCTTGAGAAGGTTGGCAGCTACCCATGTTGTATCAAAGGTTACATAGTAAAAGGTTTGTGTGTACTTCTGAAACTTGTCAGTTTATTTTTTTCTCTCTGAGTGACACAGGAGAAAATTGACACTCCAGTCATAGTTTGGCTCATGACTGCTGCTATTTTTAAAAGTCAGAATATTTTATTTAACGAACTATAGTTGTTTATGAAATAGGATACATTTTTAAAATGCTTTAAAGCTCAGCTCATTAGCAATTAAAAAGTGGGTCCAAGGCAAAAGGCTTGACACATGCATTACCAAATCATAATATAATTAAACAGAAAAAGCTATCTGCTTAAAGGTGAAAAGACAGAGTCTTGTATTCTGGTTGTTTGTTGCTTTTTTTTTTTTTTTTTTTTTTTTTGCCGTACGCGGGCCTCTCACTGTTGTGGCCTCCCCCGTTGCGGAGCACAGGCTCCGGACGCGCAGGCTCAGCGGCCATGGCTCACGGGCCCAGCCGCTCTGTGGCATGTGGGATCCTCCCGGATCGGGGCACGAACCCATGTCCTCCGCATCAGCAGGCGGACTCCCAACCACTGTGCCACCAGGGAAGCCCTTTTTTTTTCTTTTTTTAAAATTAATTAATTAATTTATTTTGGCTGCGTTGGGTCTTTGTGGCTGTGTGTGGGCTCTCTCCAGTTGCGGTGAGTGGGGGCTACTCTTTGCTTTGCTACTGTGTGCCGGCTTCTCATTGCGGAGCACGGGCTCTAGGCACGTGGGCTTCCGTAGACATGGCTCATAGGCTCAGTAGTTGTGGCGCATGGGCTTAGTTGCTCTGCAGCATGTGGGATCTTCCCAGACCAGGGCTTGAACCCATGTCCCCTGCGTTTGCCAGTGGATTCTTAACCACTGCGCCACCAGGGAAATCCCTGTTCCTTTTTCTTAAATTGAAGTTTTCCAAAAGAGGAACATTTCCTAATATATTTATTAATATATGTTTATAGTTCTAAAAGAGAAACGTTCACTAATATAAAGTGTAAGTCGTTAGAAAACAGTCCTCAAGGGACTTCCCTGGTGGTGCAGTGATTAAGAATCCGCCTGCCAATGCAGGGGACACGGGTTCGAGTCCTGGTCCTGGAAGATGCCACATGCAGTGGAGCAACTAAGCCTGTTCGCCACAACTACTGAGCCTGCGCTCTAGAGCCCTCGAGCCACAACTACGGAAGCCCGCGCGCCTAGAGCCCATGCTCCGCAACAAGAGAAGCCACCGCAGTGAGAAGCCCGCACACCCCAATGAAGAGTAGCCCCCGCTCACCACAACTAGAGAAAGCCCGCGCACAGCCACAAAGACCCAACACAGCCACAGATAAATTTATATAAAAAAAAAAAGTAAGTCCTCATTTCACTTTCTCTTCAGAGTAATAGCCATTGTCCTCACTTGTTGAAATGTGTGAATTAATGATTGTGGTAGAGTATAATTTTAAAGTAAGTTTATTTTTCTTTGTGTGTAAGAAAAACTCATGGATAAAACACTCCTATGAGTAACATGTGTCATTTAAGTGTTTTTCTAATGATGGAAGTTGTTTGGTATCCATCTGACTACTTTCTGTATTGGGACCAAATAACCTGTTTGAGATAACCAGGCAGGTTGGCATGTAAGTAGCAGCTAAAAAATAGCAGAAAGCAACATGGCCCATTTTTCTTTTCGACACACACGAACCCAATAATTTATCAGCTAAATGTATAGTTTATTACTGGAAGTATGTCATGTTATAGCATAGAACTGAAGAACTGAAAGAGCCTTCATCAAGTTCTGGGACATTTGCAAAATAACCCTTCACCAATGTAGGTTAATTGGTTTTATTTGTAATTCTACTTTTCACAAAGCTCTATCTTCAGGAGGTAGTATTGAGTAAGAGCTCAAGAACCTCACTTTAAAGTTGTGCTCCCTGAATTCAAATTGCTTCTCTGTCCTTTAACTGTGTAAACATTGGCAACCTAATCTGTAAGAACTTCAGTCTCCTTATCTGTAAAGTTGAGCCAAAAAACTATACCTATTTCATTAGAATTGTTGTGGGAATGAAGGGGGTAATGCATGGTAAAATATTTAACATAGTACATGGCACGTGGTAAGCATTCAGTAATATAGATGCAGCTGTTTGTTTTATGACTGATAGCGTTGTTATTTAGGGAGCCACCAGAAATAGAAAACTCTAATTGATATACATAGATAAGCATAAATATTGCTTCTATGAAACAAGGTAGGATACCATAAATATAAGAGTCCATGGAGAACAGAAAAGGACTCTTACAACTTTCTGATGGTGGACATAAAAAGAAAAATTCAGTAGAAGCCTAGGAAACTAGTGTTGAAAAAAAACTTCTGGAAAGTAAAGCAAAATGACAAAGAAATAGAAAACAAGAGAACGAGGTTAAAAGTTATCTGGAGATCCAAAAGCCAAATGGTAGGCGTCCCAGAAAGAAAATGCATGCAGAAATTTTCAAAGAAATCATTTAACAGTTTTCTTAGAGCTGATGGACATGTTTCAAAATGTAATGGGCTCAGAAGGTGCGCAATAGAAAGACTGAAGAAAGCCATGCCAAGGCACTTCATTGGGAAATTTCAGAATGCCCCAGGGTGAACTTAGATTCTGCTCCAGAGAGAAATAGCAGGGCCCACATACAGCTCAAGAATCACAATGACGTTAGACTTCTCTTCTCTACCGAAAGACAGTTGAGCAATGTTTACATATTCTGAAGGCACGTTTCCAGGCAGAAGTGTATATTCAGCCTAACTATTAATAAAATATAAGCATAGAACAAAGACACTTACAGACATGTAAATTAAAAAATAATTTACTTCCCAGTCTCCTGTCCTCAGAAAGCACCTGGAGTGTATGTTCCACCAAAATGAGGAAGTAAACTAAAGAAGAGGAAGACATGGGCTCAAGGAGGCAGAAATTCCAACATAGAATAGCCTCAAAGGAAATTTCTAGGTTGATGGTGAAGGATAATACTGGAAACATCTATTCAGCAAACCTAAATTGCTACCAGTCCAGACTGGGGCAGGAAGACAGAGATCTCCAAAATGCGGATAGCTCCAAGAAAAAAATATGTAATTAATGGATTATGTAATGTTTGACCATATTGAGATTTATTGGTAATAGGTTAATGTAAATAAATTGGTAGTAATAAATTGGTGATTACTGAGGTAGTTGTTAACTCCATGAAGAACAAATTGTACAAGTTGTGAGTTGTATTAGTAGTAAATTATGTAGCTCAGGTGCAAACAGTATTTACAAGGTCGTAAGAATCTAAGCACAAAATATGGGTTTAACCGACACGTGACATAGCTCTCCTGAGAGAAGAGGGGAGGAGAGAAGTGCATATGGGGATGGGTAATGAAGTAAGACTCCTAAAGTCTCATCTTCCAGAGTAGGAAGTCAATGGATAGTGCCTAAAATGGAAAGATTAAGGAATAGGAATGTAAGCTGAATAAACAGAAGCATTGATATAAGTCATTTCAAGTGTTTACTTTTGGGGAACGGGATTCAGCATGTGAAGGAGAGGGCTGGTGATTGCCACTTACCATCATAAGTTTGGTAGCACAGTATGACTTTTGAAACTTTGTGTAGGTATCACTTTGATTAAAAATTAAAATGAAACTTAACCCCCGCCCCCCACAATTAAACCCAGGAAATGTTTGGAGACACACTTTAAAATCGTAAAGTGCTATAAAAATATTGTGTTTTTTCATTGTGGAAGGTCACTGTCACACTGACTTGACGTATTTCTAGTTATTCTTTTTAGAACTTGCCCATGTGTTTTAGAGTTATACAGAACATCTTAGTCTGTATTTTGTCTCTTAAGACCTTCTACGTGGTGTGGTTCCTAACCAGCCTTTCCACCTTCTTTCCTTCAATACTTGCTTCAGTTTCTTCCTACATGAAGTGTAGAGAGAAATAGATGAGATGATCCCTTTGGTTCTTTTCTTAGATCATCACCAAAGAACTGTGTGAAAAGAAAATCGAGAACCAATTCGCCAATATTGAAGCAGACTTTTATCTAGTCTTCTAGAGAGACTTTACTGAAGTAGTTTTGCATTATGGAATAATGAATGAAGCTAAATCCATACATTTAGGATGCAGTTTTCTTTTTTTAACCTGTGTTTATTATAATCCTATAATGTAAATTATGATCTAGGTTGTAGGGAGGTTGTATGTATTAAACCATTTTCTTTTATAACTGTTGTGGTTTGTTGTGCTGTACTTTCCACATGGGTGTTTATCTGTATGTGACACCAAGTTCATGGGACTCTCACTGAGGTTATGGGTGAATAATGTTTGACTTTGTAGCCAAAGTCACTTCAGTAAGCTTGGCCTGAATATCTGGTTATCTAATGGATGATTTAGAAGTAATGGAAGTAGATTGTGGATAGTTCTCTTTGCCATGCTGGAATGGCTGTTAATACTGCCAACAAATTTGAGTGAACCCCAAAAGGATCAATGTAATGCTAACATAAAGAGGCAACTGCCTTTTATAGTTTTAAAGTAAAAATTCAAACCCTATGAACGATTTAATTTTATTCTCTTCACTCAGGGAGCTAACAGAATGAGAGGTCGGCTTGGAAGTGTGGACAGCTTTGAACGATCCAACAGTGTTGCTTCAGAGAAGGTATCTAAGCAGAGCTCCCTTTTTTCCTACTATGGCAACTTGGTAAAAACCAACACTAATATGATAATATGCATGCTTAGCTATTTTGTTATGAGCTCTTTATGACTTCTAAAAAATAACTATTTGAGCCTTTATTATTTTAAAGAAGATTCTGGCTATTAGCATGTTGCTCTTTATTCAACTGAGGCTTTCTCTTGCTGGGACAGAACACATCCCTTGCTGTCTAACTCTGCTCTGTCAGGCTTTTTACTGTTTGGAGATAGTATACTTTGGGGGACAATATTTGAGCAACTGTTGATCCACGGCCATAGAGAAAGGAGCCGTATGATTATTGCACTTATACAGTGATCTTTTTATCTTTTGTTCTCTCCTCATGTTACTTCCCCCTCCCCCATATTTAACCCTTTTAACTGCAACATTAGGCTCTTCTTTATCTCATAGACTATTCTCAGTAGGTTTGGTTTCCTGTTTCCTGTAACATGTAACCTGAGGCAAATGCAACCTATTTTTTTTCATGGAAAAATATTCAAATATGTTCACTAAACTTTCTGTTGGTAGAATTGAGGACTTAGTCCAGTTATGAGTCGATTAGCCCTAACCAAAGTTTATCGAGCTAAACATTTCAACAGTGGAGCCTGTTCTGGAAAGTATAAGCAGCATACTTGTCTAAATTGAAAGATTTATGTCTACCCATGCAATAGGAGAGGCATTCTGGCATAGCTCACTTTTCATTCATTTCCTGTTTTTCATGTCTTTTAAAAAATTTTTACCTCAGGGAGCACGTAGTTAGATAGAAGCATCCATGGTGAGGGAAGATACTTAACAGGCTTTATTTTATTTTCCTGAAATCTTTGCCATGAGACTTGGACACTTAAGCGCTGTGATATTGTTTTGACAGTACAGGAAACATGCAACCAATATGTCATGGAAATCAGTAGATGCGTAAATACGAACTCCACCCTCTTTTGGTCAGGATCTCTTTTCATCTTTCTGGCAACAGTGAGAACAGTACAGTAGCTGTAGAACATTTTACCACAAAGGGTTAGGTGAAAGAATACCTTTTCTTATCATCCCTTTCACTTTCTGGCCTACCTTTAAGGATGCTGTCTTACAGCTGCGTATCAGAAGAAATGGGTTGTGGTGATAGTGATCAGCCTTCAGCATGGATTGAGTAATAAAAACAAAAAAACAAAAAAAAGCTACAACAGTTTGTCATGACTCAGGAGGAAGAGGCACCCTGTCACTGTTGAGCTCTGCTTCTGAGCAGGTCTGCCATGATCGGTGTAGGAAAGAAAGGCCTGACTTCTTGCGTTTCAGGACTGCTCCCCAGGAGACTCCCCACCAGGGACCCCACCAGCTTCCCCACTGTCCTCAGCTTGGCAGACATTTCCTGAAGAGGATTCCGACTCCCCGCAGTTTCGAAGACGGGCCCACACGTTCAGCCACCCACCTTCCAGCACGAAGAGAAAGCTGAATTTACAGGATGGGAAGGCTCACGGGCTTCGCTCCCCTCTTCTGAGGCAGAGCTCCAGCGAACAGTGCAGGTGAGTCCAAACCTCTCTCCAGAAGCTGGAACAAAATTCTCCTGTCACTCTCTTCTGACCACCGTGGAGTCAAGAGTTATTGTGACTTCATGCTGTAGGCAACATTTAGTTTTCAGAAAAATAAATTGAATTATGAAAACCTTCGTTACTAAGGGAAACAGGCAAGCTTTAAGGCACCCCGAAAGAGAAGAGTTAAAGCATTTTGGATGGAAATATTTTTTTTTCCCCAGAAAAATGGAGAAAACAAGATATCAGGCAGTTGTTTTGTCTGAAAAACCTTCTGACAGCGCATGTTCCTCAGTGTCTCTTTGACGGTGGCTTTCATGAAACAGTCAGCAAATTTCCAAATAACATAGCAGAACTTCCTGTAAACACAGGGGTTAAAAAAATCACCTACATTACCTTTATACATGAGCTAAAAATTGGCTGTATTTTATTTCATAATAAATTAAAGCCAAATGTGAAAATTGTTAAAAATTTTATCTAGAATAAAGTGATGTTTACAAAGAAGAATACATACACCATAATTGACAGGAAGTATCCATTAGAAACTATCTTGCATGGTATTTAAAAAATACTTAACAGAATCATTTGGCATTTGGTAAGAGATAATAAATGGGGTAAATTTGGAATTGTAGAATGATTATACTTCTTACCGTGTAGTACAAATCAGAATTTATATCCTAGAACTAATTTTGTTTTTCTTCGTTACCTATGAGTTTGGTTCAGGAAACGGTCTGATAGGGGTTCCAGTCAGAGAGAAAAAAACAAAAACAGAACTCTAAGTAAAAAGATTAATTTTTATATTAGTTGTTATCAAATTTACCAGCATTTCTTTTCAGGATGCAATTGAATGCTGATTGTTGTTTTTTGAATAATTTGATATTAAAAAATAAAATATTTAGGATATATAAAACTAAAGTAAATTAATAGAACTAATTATCCTCAGATTTTCTTTTATGAAAAAGGATTAAGTATTCATGTATATATGAAAAATTTTAATGATCATTTATATTTACCTAAGACATTAAGTCTCTTTTTCCAGGAAAAACTATTTTCAAGAATTTAAAACATTAATTATTTTAAACTATTAATGATGTCTGTTTTTCCTTATGTTTTCCACATTTCATAAAGTATATGCTCAAAGAATTTCTGTCAGTATGAAAAGATGCTATTTATATCATGGTAAAAACTTGCTATGAAAAGAATCTTCTGGAAAAAAAAAACTTTGTAGGAGATTTAGGGATTCAGATAAAACCATGGCTGCACAATTCCACACGCTGCAAGAAAAGAACATGGACATTAACGTTTGTTAAGCCAAAGGTATTATGATGACTTCCAATAACGAAACATGTTGTTCTTAAATTTTTAGAAGGGTTTATATCTTTAAAATAATTAAGTCTTTGAACTACTGGCAATCAGTTTTTCCTTCTGGAACTTGTTTCCTGTAATTATTTGTGCTTTCCTACTTTTTCCCCTTGAAGTATCTTTTGCATGTCAAAACAAACACTTTTTGTCCTAAAATTGTTAAGAGCTTTTTAGAGACAAACACATATGCTTCGAAACGCTGCATAGATGAGGAATTCAGTTTGTGAACAATGAACTAGGTCATAGTCATCTAATAGAGAACTGCATGCATATAAGATTTTTTCCATATAAATTCAGCCTTGATTACGTAAATAGCGAGAACCTGTGTATATGCTATTTCAT
The DNA here is from genome assembly GCA_004363435.1 of Platanista minor. NCBI lineage: Eukaryota > Metazoa > Chordata > Mammalia > Artiodactyla > Platanistidae > Platanista > Platanista minor. The sequence goes on from RJWK010023516.1 coordinate 20,579, forward strand.
AGTGAATGAAGATGGTGCCAAAATGTAAATTAAGACGAATTTGCTGTATTTTCTGTACCCAGCATCCTTGCATCAGTTCGGCGCATGCACAAGGAGAGTAATTCTTCCTCCAGTCTTCCAAGTCTTCACACTTCCTTCTCTGCCCCTTCCGTCACTGCCCCCTCTTTCCTGAAAAGCTTTTACCAGAATTCAGGTAGACTGTCCCCACAGTATGAAAATGAAATCAGGTGAGATCCGTGTCCTCTGTTTGCAAAGGAACATTTTCTGCAGTGATACACTGATATGTTACTAAGAAGTGGCTAATTAACTTTAGAGTGACATGAATGCATCCGTATGTTGTGCTTGTTCTAACCTGTTTCTAATGTATCGGTTTCATTTCCAATTAATTTGAAGAAAACTTTTAAAACCAGTGTTTCACAGCTTTTTGATGACAAGATTATCTTACTTTAGGGATTATATATTTTTTGTACTGTTTGTGTGTTTCTTTGCCTTCGACCCCAGAGTCTAAGCCTTGTTTTGTTTGGGGCAAGACCTGGTGCTAACACATACTAAGCAAACCTCCCCTGATCATGCCTTTTTTTCTTAGCTTCTCTGGACATATCTTATGGAACCCAAAAGCCACTGATTTAAACAACTCTACTAAAGTAATGGATATGATACATCTTTATTTTTAAGTATATAGAATATTTCCTAGGCGTTTCTCTGATTTTTTCAATGACATAGACCTTCTTTTCTGAATCTCAGTGTGAGTCACATAATGGGTACAGGATCATGTCGATAGCAACTCTTTCGGACAACATGAGGGAGCTCTTGAATCTTGTAGATATTCGATTTTGCTTTGTTTTTTTGTCCCCAGTATTGAAAACGTGTAGCCTATTCAATCTTATTCCTTGCTCTTATAGCTACACAAAATTAAATATAGTGATTTTTTAAGAATGGCCTTTAAAATTTTTTGAAATTATGACATCTTACTGATCATGCAAATTCTCAATGGGATATTCTAGCCTTTGGAAAGTGGTGGATTAACTTGGGAATTCTTCTCAAGGGGTTGTTGTTGGCTTAGAAGCTTCTGAGAGTCATTCCTATTTTTATGTGTAGCTTGAGCCATTCATTTTTATTGCTGTATAGTATTCCATTTAATACACCAGAATTTATCCACTCTCTTGCTGATGGATATTTGGGTTGTTTCTATTGTTCAATAATTGGCAATTTTTGCAGTCAGGGAGAAGAATACATGGTATCGTCTAGCCTGTGTGCCACTAAATTTTCTTGGGTATTCTTTTGGCCTCCTTTCTTTTAGACTTAGGGAATCCAAGAAGTTAGCATATAATTAGGTAACCCACAGTAACTAGTTAAATTAGAATAACCCTTGAATTATCCCTGAATATCTTTTGTCCATGTGTGTCCATTTTTTTAAGCCCAAGAAAGATGATTAATATTGGATTAATAAAATTTTGAATCTGAACCTTCCTCTGAATTAGTACAAAGTTATGTTGAAACATTGAATTGCTAATGAAGAAAGTTGATGAAGAATTGATTTTAAAGAGTTTTTCAGCGACAACCTTATGGGAGAAGATTTAAAGGAAGATAGCCTTAAAAATAGCATAATGTATGTGGAATATGCAATGAATTTAGAGAACTGAGGATGTACACATATAAAAATGTCAGTTTGCCTCATCTCCATAGTACTGTTTATTAAGAATACAGTGCTTTCCATGATACCCATTTGCAGTTTCCTGTTGTTATGTTAAAGTGAGCATCTGGAGAATCCCTGTTTCCTTCCAGAAATAGAACCATGCCTGAGGTGACAATTAGGAACAGCCATAAGAAGGTCAAAGACTAGCTGTGAACAGGTTATAGAGTACAAAAGCAGGGACTTTAAAAAAAAAGATTATTTATAGTTTTTAATATATGGTTATATGTTCATATTTGGTAGTTTCTGCCTAGATGTATGTATCATTCTTGTGCCTAGCTTCCCGTAAGCCTTCTGTACCTCATTCTAATAGGAGGATATTAAAGTCAGAGGACAAATATTTAGTTTTGTATTGAAAAAATTTCACTTCTTTTCAGTGATCTTATTTGAAATGCTATATTTAAACATGTGGAGAACTTTTAAATTTATAGGATCATTAAAAATCATCGTATTTTCTGTACTTTGTAGTGTTCTCTTGGCTCTGAGAAGTTCTAAAAATCAGAGAGCACTTTTTGGCATGTTTTTGTTTACTTTTTGTTTGCTGTTTTGTAATTAGACAGCATAGAATCAATAAGCCAAAAAGACACTTAACATTTTTCATTAAAAAGTACGCTAATCGTGGGCTTCCCTGGTGGTGCAGTGGTTGAGAGTCCACCTGCCGATGGAGGGGACACGGGATCGCGCCCCGGTCTGGGAGGATCCCACATGCCGCGGAGCGGCTAGGCCCGTGAGCCATGGCCACTGAGCCTGCGCGTCCGGAGCCTGTGCTCCGCAACGGGAGAGGCCACAAAAGTGAGAGGCCTGTGTACCGCAAAAAAAAAAAAAGTATGCTAATCACTAGAAACTCTACCGGAAAAAAAAAAAAAAAGTACGCTAATCGTAAGCATCCAGCTCCATGGATTATCACAGAGTGAACATCCCACATCACCCCAACCCAGTCAATGCATGGAATGCTACCAGCACACCTGCAGCTCCTCACATTTTCCCACCCAATCTCTACCCCACATCCTGACCTCAAATACCATAGTTTAGTTTTGCCTGGTTTTGAACTTTCTATAAATGGAATGATACAGCATAAATTCTTTTATATCTGGCTTCCTTCACTTAAATTAATTTATGAGATTCATTCCTATTTTTATGTGCACTTCAGTTCATTCATTTTTACTGCTGGATAGTATTTCATTTACTATATCACAGTGCATTCATTTGCCAGTGGACATGTGGGTTATTTCTAGTCTTTTGGCTTTTAAAGTGTACTCTCCCCGGATATTGTTATACATGCCTATAGTGGTACATACTCATGCATTATTGATGACTACACAGTAGTAAAATTACTGGACAAAATTCACTCTTCATAGGTTTATTTCAATTAGTAAGTCACTTAGACATAAATTTACTAGTTAGAATCTTGGAGAGAGTTTTTAAAACATTGGTATTGTGAAGCGATTCCAAATTTACAGGAGAGTTGCAAAAATATTATGGAGAACTGCTAACTCTCTATCCAGATTCATCAATTTTTAACATTTGCTTTATCAGTCCGTTTACATGTATACGTACATACACACATATATACATGTGCATATATTTTTTATTCTAAGCCATTTGTGAATAGGTTGCAGATATCATGTCCTTTTACTCTGAATACTTTAGTGTGAATTTCCTAAGAATGAGGATATTCAAGAGTGTGGTTTTTCTTTTTTGTTGTTGTTGTTTTTGTTTTTTGCGGTACGCAGCCCTCTCACTGTTGTGGCCGCTCCCGTTGCGGAGCACAGGCTCCGGGCGCTCAGGCTCAGCGGCCATGGCTCACGGGCCCAGCCGCTCCGCGGCATGTGGGATCTTCCCGAACCGGGGCACGAACCCATGTCCCCTGCGTCGGCAGGCGGACTCTCAACCACTGCGCCACCAGGGAAGCCCAAGAGTGTGGTTTTATGTGAGTAATTTCTGAACTCTACATCTCTCATTATTACTGGTTTCAGAGAAAACATCATATGCACACAATTACCATGATATCTAGAACTGTTCAGAATAGAAAGGAGGTCCATAAAGCTATGAAATATAATTTTCTGTTCACTTGGGTAACTCATATCTTATTAGATGCATAGAGTGGATCTCTAAATATTCATAGTCAAGTAAGGTATGTAATTTTCTTTTTTTTTTTTAATAGATCTTTATTGCAGTATAATTGCTTCACAATACTGTGTTAGTTTCTGTTGCACAACAAAGCGAATCAGCCATATGCATACACATGTCCCCATATCCTCTCCCTCTTGACCCTCCCTTCCATCTTCTCTATCCCACCCCTCTAGGTCATCTCAAAGGACCCAGCTGATCTCCCTGTGCTATGCTGCTGCTTCCCACCAGCCAACTATTTTACATTTGGTAGTGTGTACATGTGGATGCTACTATCACCTCGCCCCAGCTTTGCCCTCCCACCCCATGTCCTCAAGTATATTCTCTTTATTCCTGCCCTGCCACTAGATTCATCAGTACCATTTTTTTTTTTTTTTTAGATTCCATATACATGTGTTAGCATATGGTATTTGTTTTTCTCTTTCTGACTTACTTCACTCTGTATGACAGACTCTAAGTCCATCCACCTCACTACAAATAACTCAGTTTCGTTTCTTTTTATGGCTGAGTAATATTCCATTGTATATACGTGCCACATCTTTATCCATTCAACTGTCGATGGACACTTAGGTTGCTTCCATGTCCTGGCTATTGTAAATAGAGCTGCATGTTCATGTGTCTTTTTGAATTATGGTTTTCTCAGGGTATATGCCCAGTAGTGGGATTGCTGGGTCATATGGTAGTACTATTTTTAGTTTTTTAAGGAACCTCCATACTGTTTTCCATAGTGGTTGTATCAATTTACATTCCCACCAACAGTGCAGGAGGGTTCCCTTTTCTCCACATCCTTTCCAGCATTTACTGTTTCTAGATTTTTTGATAAAGACCATTCTGACCAGTATGAGGTGATACCTCATTGTAGTTTTGATTTGTATTTCTCTAATAATTAGTGATGTTGAGCATGTTTTCATGTGCCTCTTGGCCATCCGTATGTCTTCCTTGGTGAAATGTCTGCTTAGGTCTTCCACCCATTTTTTTCATTGGATTGTTTGTTTTTTACATATTACGCTCGATGAGCTGTTAGTATATTTTGGAGATTAATCCTTTGTTGTTTCATTTGCAAATATTTTCTCCCATTCTGAGGGTTGTCTTTTTGTCTTGTTTACAGTTTCCTTTGATGTGCAAAAGCTTTTAAGTTTCATTAAGTCCCATTTGTTTATTTTTGTTCTTATCTCCATCACTTTAGGAGGTGGGTCCAAAAAGATCTTGCTGTGGCTTGTGTCAAAGAGTGTTTTTCCTATGTTTTCCTCTAAGAGTTTTATAGTGTCTGGTCTTACATTTAAGTCTTTAATCCATTTGGAGTTTATTTTTGTGTATGGTGTTAGGTAGTGTTCTAATTTCATTCTTTTACACGTAGCTGTCCAGTTTTCCCAGCACCACTTATTGAAGAGGCTGTCTTTTTTCCATCGTATGTTCTTGCCTCCTTTGTCATAAATTAGGTGCCCATGTATGCATGGGTTTATCTCTGGGCATTCTGTCCTGTACCATTGATCTGTATTTCTGTTTTTGCGCCAGTACCATATTGTCTTGATTACTGTAGCTTTGTGGTATAGTTTGAAGTCAGGGAGCCTGATTCCTCCAACTCCGTTTTTCTTTCTCAAGATTGTGTTTCCATACAAATTGTAAAATTTTTTGTTCTAATTCTGTGAAGAATGCCATTGGTAGTTTGATTAGGGATTGCAATGAATCTGTAGATTGCTTTGGGTAGTATAGTCATTTTCACAATATTGATTCTTCCAATCCAAGAACATGGTATATTTCTCCATCTGTTTATGTCATCTTTGATTTCTTTCGTCAGTGTTTTATACTTTTCTGAGTACAAATCTTTCGCCTCCTTAGGCAGGTTTATTCCTAGGTATTTTATTCTTTTTGTTTCAGTGTTAAGTGGGAGTGTTTCCTTAATTTCTCCTTCTGATTTTTCATTGTTGGTGTATAGGAATGCCACAGATTTCTGTGCCTTAATTTTGTATCCTGCAACCTTACCAAATTCATTGATTAGTTCTAGTGGTTTTCTGGTGGCATCTTTAGGATTATTATGTATAGTATATCATGTTATCGGCAAACAGTGACAGTTTTACTTCTTCTTTTCCAGTTTGTATTCTTTTTTTTTTTAATTTCTTTTTCTTTTTCTTTTTGGTTGTGTTGGGTCTTTGTTGCTGTGCACAGTCTTTCTCTAGTTGTGGCATGCAGGCTTCTCATTGCGGTGGCTTCTCTTGTTGTGGAGCACAGGCTCTAGGTGCACAGGCTTCAGTAGTTGCAGCACACGGGCTCAGTAGTTGTGGCTCGTGGGCTCTAGAGCACAGGCTCAGTAATTGTGGCACACAGGCTTAGTTGCTCTGCAACATGTGGGATCTTCCCGGACCAGGGCTCGAACCCGTGACCCCTGCGCTGGCAGGCAGATTCTTAACCACTGTGCCACCAGGGAAGTCCTGTATTCTTTTTATTTCTTTTTCTTCTCTGATTGATGTGGCTAGGACTTCCAAAACTATGTTGAATAAGAGTGGAGAGAGTGGACATCTTTGTCTTGTTCCTGATCTTACAGGAAATGCTTTCAAGTTTTCACCATTGAGTAGGATGCTTGCTGTGGGTTTGTCATATATGGCCTTTATTATGTTGAGGGAGGTTCCCTCTATGCCCATTTTTTGGAGAGTTTTTATCATAAATAGGTGTTGAATTTTGTCAACAGCTTTTTCTGCATCTATTGGGATGATCATAGAGTTTTTATTCCTTAATTTGTTAATATGGTGTATCACATTGATTGATTTGCATATATTGAAGAATCCATGCATCTCTGTAGTAAATCCCACTGGATCATGGTGTATGATCCTTTTAATGTGCTGTTGGATTCTGTTTGCTAGTATCTTGTTCGGGATTTTTGCGTCTATGTTCATCAGTGATATTGTTGTATAATTTTCTTTTTTTGTGTTATCTTTTTCTGGTTTTGGTATCAGTGTGATGGTGGCTTCGTAGGATGAATTTGGGAGTGTTTCTCCCTCTGCAGTTTTTTGGAAGACTTTGAGAAGGATCGGTGTTAGCTGTTCTCTAAATGTTTGATTGAATTTGCCTCTGAAGCCATCTGGTCCTGGACTTCTGTTTGTTGGAAGATATTTATTTACAGTTTCAATTTCCTTATTTGTGATAGGTCTGTTTATATTTTCTTATTCTTCCTGGTTCAGTCTTGGAAAATTGTACCTTTCCAAGAATTTGTCCATTTCTTTGTTGTTGTCCATTTTATTGCCATAGAGTTGTTTGTAGTAGTCTCTTATAATCCTTTGTATTTCTGCAGTGTCAGTTGTGATTTCTCCTTCTTCATTTCTAATTTTATTGATTTGTGCCCTCTCCCTTTTTTTCTTGATAAGTCTGGCTGAGGGTTTATCAATTTTATTTATCTTCTGAAAGAACCAGCTTTTCATTTTATTGATCTTTGCTACTGTTTTCTTCATTTCTGTTTCATTTTTTTTCTGCTCTGATCTTTATGATTTCTTTCCTTCTACTGACTTTGGGTTTTCTTTGTTCTTCTTACTCCAGTTGTTTTCAGTGTAGGGTTGGAGTGTTTATTTGTGATTTTTCTTGTTTCTTGAGGTGAGATTGTATTGCTATAAACTTCCCTCTTAGAACTGCTTTTGCTGTGCCCCATACGTTTTGGGTCATCGTGTTTTCATTGTCAGTTGTTTCTATGTATTTTTAAATTTCTTCTTTGAGTTCTTCAGTGATCTCTTGGTTATTTAGTAGCACACTGTTTAGCCTCCATGTATTTGTATTTTTTACAGTTTTTTTCCTGTAATTGATCTCCAATTTCATAGCGTTGTGGTTAGAAAAGATGCTTGATATGATTTCAATTTTCTTAAATTTTCTGAGGCTTGTTATGTGACCCAAGATGTGATCTATCCTGGAGAATGTTCCATGTGCACTTGAGAAGAAAGTGTATTCTGTCACTTTTGGGTGGAATGTTCTATAAATATCAGTTATATCTATCTGGCCTATTGTGTCATGTAAAGCTTGTGTTTCTTTATTTACTTTCTGTTTGGATGATCTGTCCATTCATGTAAGTGGGGTGTTAAAGTCCCCTACTATTATTGTGTTACTGTCGATTTCTCCTTTCATGGTTGTTAGCATTTGCCTTATGTGTTGAGGTGCTCCTGTGTTGGGTGCATAAACATTTATAATTGTTATATCTTCTTCTTGGATTGATTCCCTTGATCATTATATAGTGCCCCTCCATATCTCTTGTAGCTGCCTTTATTTTAAAGTCTCTTTTATGCGATACAAGTATTGCTTCTCCAGCTCTCTTTTTTTTTGCGATACGCGGGCCTCTCACTGTTGTGGCCTCTCCCGTTGCAGAGCACAGGCGCCAGACGCACAGGTTCAGTGGCAATGGCTCAGGGGCCCAGCCGCTCCGCGACATGTGCGATCCTTCCGGACCGGGGCACGAACCCATGTCCCCCACGTTGGCAGGCAGACTCTCAACCACTGCACCATCAGGGAAGCCCTCTGCTCTCTTTTGATTTCCATCTGCATGGAATATCTTTTTCCATCCCTTCACTTTCAGTCTGTATGTGTCCCTAGGTCTGAAGTGGGTCTCTTGTAGACACCATATATATGGGTCTTGTTTTTGTATCCATTCAGCCAGTCTGTGTCTTTTGTTTGGGGC
>RJWK010023517.1:0-29051 GCA_004363435.1 Platanista minor
TGGGTGGGGGGCGCTAAGAAACCTCCCGCGGGGTCACAGGGCGCCGGGGCGCCCGGATCCAAGTTACTCGAGGTCCCTGCGCGTGTGAAACCCGGGGTAGCGTCCGGTAGAAGTAGCCCGCGGGACCGACAGGCTCAGTGGGATGCAGAGCAGGCTTCCTAGAGGGGCCTGGTCAGGAGCTCGGTGCGGCCGCTCCTCCTCCCCTTTTTCCTTTGTTTTTTTCCCCCCAGCCACACCCGAGCTCCGCGCTGCGGCTTCCCTCCTGGAACAAAGGCAGGCGCAGCAGCCTGGCCTGCGTCTGAATGTCGCAGATAATGCCGGAGTCGAAGAAGCCTGTACTCGCTCCCGCGACGGGGAGAAAGCGCAGAGCCGCTAAGGGCACCGCCCGCTTCCTGCGCCGAGCGGCCGGGGCTGGACTCTTCCTGCCTGGCTCCGGCGCCGGTGGAAGTCCGGGCCCGCAGGCAGCCTCGCTGCCTCACCCAACCGGCCCGCGCCACTGCCCCTGAACCCGGGCCGGGGAGGGAAACTCGTGGCCAGGACTCCTTCTGGGTGGTAGCCGCCCGGCTCGGTCATTTAGCGATCCGACGTCGCAGGGGTGTGCGCGTGTCTCACCTGTACAGGTGCAGTGGAAGTGATTGTGCGCGTTTAATTCCGAGTCTACATTTCCAAAATCTAGATGGCAAAATAAGAACGATGTTCAGAAAAGGAAAAGCCGTTTATTTCACTTGTTTAGGGTGAAAGTGAAAATGTTTTCAGCTTGATGGGGCTGGATGTTTTTCTACTTTGTCTACTTCACTAGACACAGCTAAGGCGAATGGACATTTAGGGAGATCGTATGCAGTTTACACTGTCCTCTGAATCCGTAAAAGGAAAAGCTCGGTTCGCAGTACCCTCACCTCCCTACCTTCGCGTTGGGGGAATTGTACCCGCCTCGGCCGTTGGTGCGGCGTATGCTTGAACGCAGCAGCATCTGGACGAGTTTCCGTGACGTACGGTTCCCACCTCCGCCTTTGACCCCAGTCCAGAGCCTCTAGCAGCATTATTTTCTACTGCGGCTTGTGGCCAGTTTTTCTATTTGGGGGTCATCTTACCTTCCTCTCCACCACTTTGTCACACTCTTCCCCAGTTGGACCCCCAACCCCCCAGAAAGGCACTTGTAGGCAGAATCCGTACACTGGTATCTCTCTGCTTGGCTTGGATCATAGAATTCAAAGTCACAGCCTAAGAATATGCTTGTACATGCAAATACCTACGCCAAGGCTGCTGAGCCTCATTCACCAACTCCGTTAGATATCAGAGGGTCTGAGCATTGATACTAAGGAGTGTAAATCTGATTTTCACCGACTATGCCGTGAAGTCACGAGCCACTGGCTCATTTATTGCTGCCCTTTCAGGATAGTGTTTGCTGGGCTGGTCACGCACCAGTAAAGCAGATAAGGTGATAAGAACTTATGGAAAAGATTGTTAAAAAGCTAAGTGATATTTTGAGCCTACTTGTAGAATTTGGGAAGTAGGGAAAACTGAAGGCACTCTTCTCTCATTTTGCTTTTTTTGTAGGTATGATTATACGCTGTGTAAATGAATTTGTATAGTAATGTGTGTATTTGTGTATACACGTGTTTGGGTGTGTGAGCGTGCTATTGAAGTGTGCACCTGTGGAAATTACCCTAAATCAGTCAGTCTCTCCTTCTTTTCAATGGCATATGCATTGAAAAGAATTTCTTTGGTTGCAGGGTTTGTGATTCCCAAGCCCCTTAGACCGCTCCTCCTCACTCGCTCCTAGAAAGAGAACAGGCTTTAGGAATGGAAAGCATTATTTAAAAGGGGTTTAGCATACTCTGCTTCTCAGCACTTCCCCCGCTTCCACAACTGCACTGGAGGAAAAGTGTGAACTCCGAGGGTGCCCACAGACTGGTTACCACCTCTGGCATTGACCCAAAGTGTGTGTGTCCTGAAGTCTGAGCCCCATCACTCTGATTGTTGAGCTGAAACCTTCCATGAAGCCAGATCAGAGTTTGCTGGATGAAGTTGTACTCAGACACACATACACTTTTACAAAGGAGAGCATAGTAAAATGCCCTGCCTGCACACTGTAGACATTCAATGATATTTTTGCTGAGTGAATGAATGAACTCGTGACTAATTATTATTTTCAAGTTAAGGTTTTTTTTAAACTAAATGAGCTTGTATATGTGTATATAATACATATGTGACAAAGAATTGTGTCACATATCCCAGAATGTAGGATAACTGTTTTTGGTATTTGCCTCTTTTCCCTTCCAGTTCTCCTGAGCAGTCCCCTTCCCCGTGTCCCTGCCTGAGGCGCAGATCTCCACAACCAGTTGGTAAACTTATCCAACCCCCACCAAAGCCTGTCAGTCAACCAGTAAAATCAAATGCATTACTTTGGTCACATCCTTACTTCCCTTACGGGTCACACTCATGTTTCTATAAAGGTTCTTTGACTGATTTCACCCCACACACACCCACATTCCTTTGTACCCTCTCTAGGTGGTATACTGCTTGGGTTTCACAGGCCTGCAGACAGACCGGTCGTCCCTGTTAACCCACCCAGGCTCAGTCAGCATTTTCACCGACTAGTTGAAGTTCTCAGGAAAGCTTGGGGTCTTCATTTGGGAGAGGATTGTCGGTTCCAGGAAGGGTAGAAAAAAGCCACTGTTCCCAATCTGGCTGAGGCTAGTCTAATGTTCTGGGTTTGTTTTACAAAAACATGTACTTAATCACAATGGTGTGTGACTTCAGATATTACAAACCTGGTACCTCGGAGAAGAGAGTCCAGTGGGTCACACTCTTGCCTGTGGTAGAGCCTGAGTCCTCATCCCTCTGAGGGAGTCAGAGGGTCCTCTTCTGTGCCCCAGCCAGCCTGCTACCACCTAGAGGGTGCGGATACCCTCTTCGTCCCACTGCCCCCAGACCCCTTCAGAGGAATAGCAGGCTGGAAGAAGCAGCCAGCCAGTGCCCTAGTCACCACGGGGGATGCAAGGAGCTAATTTCTGACCCCTCTGAACAGAAATAGTCTGCCCCAGCCTGAAAGACCCAGGCAAACAGGGACAAAGACTCTTCCCATTCCCTTTCCCCTTCCTCATCTCCCACCTCTCTCCTCCCTCATACTGCCCCTAGCATTTGGGAGTCCAGGAGGTCCTTGAAGGGAGCTGTTTCTAAAGGCTTTGCCCCCAGGGCAGCTGCCTGCTTCTTCGGGAAGGAGTGGGGGACAGGGGTAGGAAAGGAGTATTTTTAAAGCTCCTCTAAAGCCAAACTGCCAGAGAAACTGTGGCAGCTCTTTGGGACAACCTGGAATGTTTCAGACCCACTCCCAGCCCCTCAGGAGCGACGGTGTCCCTTCTTTAAATGAGATGACAGCAATCTGGACTCAGTGGAGTGGAGGAAGAGGGGCGCTATAGAAGTGGAGGGGAGTCTAACTTGTTTCTATCCTGAACAGCTAGAAAAATGTCAGACTGACGTTGCATCTGGAGCAGCTCTGTGGTGAATAGGTTTCAGGAACAGCCCTGACCTAGAGCACAGTTCTCCCAGTGAGGCCTTGGATTTGGGGCAGGACACTTGTGATCTCCCCTTTCCTCACGTGTCTGCCCCACCCACATCAGAGACTAAGGCCCAAGGGGAGTTTGCTCTTTGCTAGAACTTTACAGTTTATAAAGAATGAGAGTGGTGACAACCCAAAGGCTAGTCAGGGACCTCTGCAGCCTGCTGCCTGCTGCCTTCTTGACGTTCTCCAGGGGCTGCTTTCTGAACCGCTTTTAAAAATCGAAACCAAACCCCAACTCAACAGTGTTGAATCAGCTGCTCACTCTACCTGACCTGCCCCCATGTGATCTACAGCCGTGATCGCTAACGGTCACCTAGGGACAAATTAAGGAATTGAAAATGCTGAGCTTGAGAAGCCAAATTCCTCACACTATCTGGGGTCGTTAATCACCCTGCAGAAACCAGCCCGGCAAGCAGGAAAAGTAGCTAGAGGGACAGAAAGAAAGTGTGGGTCTGTGCGCTGGTGTTCAAGGGGCTCAGGTGGCGGGATTCAAACGTAGACGTGCACGTGTGTCGGATGTGCTGGGAACGGGCGCCACAGTTGACGCGTCTCGGGAAGACCGTAACGCTCTTTTAGGCTGCCCCAATCATCCTAATTTTACAAATGGGAAATGTGGACTTGGTAATCTAGAGATTTGTGCAAGGTTAGCTCACGACTCATCGGCCCAATGAGCCGGGTCTGTGCCCACACGCGGCTGTTTCCTGAGAGAAGGCTGACGATGTTTTCCCCGATGTGGTGAGAAGAATAGAAGATTTGCGTTCGGAGAGTCCCTCTTAGGAATCCACCTCCAAAGGTGGGGTGGGGTTAAGGGTAGTGCTGAAAGGCGTGTGCCAGGAAAAGTGGGACTCGAGATTTGAAGAGATAGGCAAGCATGTGTTCTGAAGGTGGAGAGTGTAACTTGTCTGCAGGAAAGGAAGGGGAAGCTTCACCACCCACCACCCTCGGGGTAGGAGTGGTTACAAATTCAATACCTGGAAATCCTGGAGTTCGAAATCGGCTATTGGGCACTGTGTCTTGCAAGCAACAAGTGCCCTGGCTCTCCCAGAAGCCCGTCGCTGCCTGACTCTGGCCCCTTGCCCACCCGGAGGCCAGGAGGCCAGGCCTGGACGCCCTGAACTCTCCGGGCCTTGAGGCCAGGTGTCCAGCTCCCCGACTGCAGCGTGGGGAAGCACTGAGGTGCTGCGGGCTTCCCTCCTCGCGGGGCCCGGGGTGGTGGAGGGCTCGTGTCACACAGCCCAGCAGGCAGGCTCTGGGCACTGGGCTCCTCCGGGGCCAGCCCAGGCTCTCTCTCCTCCTTAACCTCTCAGTTATCCACTCTCCCGAGTGGCCCCATAATTATAGGGACAATGTGTTTAGTAAAGCTCTTCAGACAGTGGAAAGTTCCGAGGTTTCCTGGGCGTTGTGTTCCGGAGGCGGGGCCGGGGCCCGCTGACGGCGGTTTCCCCAGCCCTGTTCCCCCCACACACACACTTCTCTGCCCCACCTTAGCCACGGGGCAGCAGAAAGAGGCGGCCAGCCTACTCCTGCCCTTCGGCCGGGCGAACCACGGCTGCCGCGCCGCCACCTCTGCACCTACCTGGCTGAGGTGAGATGCCCGGCGCGAGGTCAGGGCGGTGCGCACAGGCCCGCGCAGAGCTGCTCAAGCCGCCGGGGCGATGACCTCGAGTGACGGGCGGGAGAACGGAGTGCGAGGCGGGTGGAATCGCCCCCAAGGGAGCGGGAAGAACAAGAATTTTTATGTGACCTGGTAACGGGTCCTAACTTTGCCACTCGGGAGCCTAGAAAAAGTCAACGAAGTTTCAGGGACCTTGGTTTTCTCAGCGAGAAATGAGAATAACACCGTGTTGCCCACCCACCCGGGGGGGTGGGGGGGGGATGACAGTTCTCTTTTCTGAGATGCGGTCCCTCGGGCGGCTGGGGAGACACGGAACCCAGAGCTGGAGAGAGCAGGCGCGCTCTCGGCTGTTTTAACCCTTCTTGCCGTGGCACGAAAATATGAAATTTAAAACATCAGAAATGGCCGTGCAGGAACAATTGAAGTCAAGTGCAATCGAGGTGATATTGCACTCTTGGTCTTTCCAGGAAAGGAAAGACTTTGGCGGTTTGGAAGAAGCTGAGTCTTCCGGCCTGCCCCCAGGGCCTGCCCCAAAGGGCGCAGGGAGCCCAATGGGTACGTGGCTGTACCCCTAAGCTTCTTGCTTGGGAACTAGGTCCCGCAGACGCGAGAGCAAAAACCCTCTGCCGCTTGGCTGCACAATAACCATGCAACAAAAGCGGAGAGACGGTCGGCCCCTCCCCGGGACTCAGCCCAACCTGGATTCAGCTTCTTCGGCCGCCCAAACTCCCAAGCCCTGAGAACCCGCGGTGCACCCCGCGCGCCTTGCGGCGCGAGCACCCGGGCCACACTTCCGAGCTGTCCGCGAAGCGGGCGCCAGCCCCGCGCTTCGCTTAAGGAAAGCGCTTGAGGGCCCGAGGGAGCTCCAGTCGAATCGACCAGGCCTGAGTAGTCTCCGTTGGCCTGTCACAAAGAAACAAATCCACAGTCAAGATCCTCGCTACTCTCTGCCCGGAGAGCCTGGGATTGACCCGGGTACCTCGAATAATCTGAATCCTATCCTAGTTCACTCCAGTCCTTCCGGCAGAGCAGAAGCGACCTGCAGCCGGAGCGCAGAGAAGGCTGACAAGGAGCCTTCGGTAGCTACTTGGGTAGGGACAAGGCGATTTGGTGGTGTCTCCGCGGTTCACTCGGATATTTGATGACCCAACATCCTGTCGGTGATTAGCTACCCTCGCCCTCCCGCTCTTCACACCCCCACGTGCTGTTTGGCGTCAGTGTCTTGGCAGGAGCCTCAGGACTCTGATTCTAGCGCGGGCGTGGAGCTAGTCAAGGAGAGGTTGGTTTCTCCGCGCGCCCAGGACCAGCTTACCCAATACCCCGCTGGGCACCCCTCAAAGCTGAAGGGGCAGAGAATTTCAAGTACACTGGTCAAAATTCACTGTTGAGAACACTTTGAAGTTGGGTATCTCTGACTGCGCCACTCTCCCTCCCCCAACTCCCCGCTCGGCCAGATGCACCAGAAAGCGGTGCTTTGATCTTGCAAAGCAGCAATTTATATTTCTTTAAATTTTTTTTCTGTAAAAAGATGATTGGATCCGGGAGAAAATAATGTAATTCCGCGGGCGCAGGGCTGAGGAGAGTCTTTCTGGGCCGGGCCAGGGCTGGGCCCGAGGCGCCAGGCACACATCTGTTGGCTCGGCTTTGCAGCGCATTCCTCTCCGCCAGAGTTTCTTCTTCCCCTCCTCTGCGGACCGGTCCCTGTGACTCACCCCAGGCGGGCAGCTGGGCTTTATTTGTCCTCGACCTAGAGAAGCTGAGAGAGAAGCTGCGTGTGTGTGTGTGTGTGTGTGTGTGTGTGGCGGGGAGGTGGGTGCTGTCGGAAAAGCTAAGACGGAGGCTCCATTTAGGTGACTTGAATTGGGAGGGCGGGGAGGAGGAGCTCAGAGAGAAAAAAGTACCTCCCGCCTTCCAGGGGAGAACTCGGTGCCCGCTGCCCTCCACCCTCTTCCCTGCCAGGAAAGGAGGGAGTGGGGGCAGCTGCAGACTCAGTGGGTGGAGGGCCAATACCAATCTGTTCTCACAGGTCTTTCCCGCCATGGGGATTTATGGAAATAAAACAACGCAACCTTTCCCGGCTTTTGCCTAATAACTTCAAACTGGATTAAGATTCAACAGAATATTCAGCTACTGAAAGTGCCAATCAAACGCCGCGGCGGGCTTCCCACCAACTCGACCCATCCTCACACGCAGCTGGAGAGCCCTCCCTCCTCTGACTGGGCAGACCTGGCCAAACTCCACAAGCTCTAGCGTCTGCTTGGGGTCTCTGATTGCATGCGGTCCTCAGCCCTTTCTCCCCATAACTGCGCTCTCTGCACTCTACCTGAAATCTCTTCTCTTCCCTCTCTCTCTGGTCCCAGGAGACTCTCTAGCTGGTACTTGAGGAAGAGGTGTGTGTGTGTTTTGGTGGGGTGGGGGTGGGGTCACCGTGCCCTTCAATCTGAAAGCTGGTCCTGCTAGGCCACTAGGTTCTCTGCAGGAGTCTGGTTTAAGAACCCTTACCTGAGGGCTTCAAAACCTAGGCCACCAGGGCTCTGCTGTGCGTGGTGTGCTTGCTGGAAAGACTGATTTTCCAGGCCCCTTCCCTAATTCTCTGCCCTGACTCACCCCAAATCCTACCTTGTGAAGATGGGTCAGGGTGCAGGACCCTGATTTTCTCTCTCTCTTTTATTTTTTTAGATGTTGGGGGTAGGAGTTTATTAATTAATTTATTTATTTTGGCTGTGTTGGGTCTTTGTTTCTGTGCGAGGGCTTTCTCCAGTTGTGGCGAGCGGGGGCCACTCTTCATCGCGGTGCGCGGGTCCCTCACTATCGTGGCCTCCCTTGTTGCGGGGGCCACTCTTCATCGCGGTGCGCGGGTCCCTCACTATCGTGGCCTCCCTTGTTGCGGCGGAGCACAGGCTCCGGACGCGCAGCCTCAGTAGTTGTGGCTCACGGGCCCAGCTGCTCCGCGGCATGTGGGATCCTCCCAGACCAGGGCTCGAACCCGTGTCCCCTGCATTATCAGGCAGATTCTCAACCACTGCGCCACCAGGGAAGTGCCAGGAGCCTGATTTTATGGCCAGACCACTGCTGGGGCTAGGTTTTCAGAAGCTGAAGCAGTCCTAGCCTCTTTCTTTCTATTTTTTCTTTCCCTTTGCTTTCTTTTTCCTTTTGTTATTTTCCCTTTCCTTTCTCTTTTTCTTCTTTAAGTTTTATCTTTTCCTTCTATCCTTCCTTTCCCTCTCATGTTTCTCTGGCTTTTACTTGATCCAGACTCTCTGTCTTAAAAGCCCCAGTCCATGTTTTTCAGGCTCTAAGGAGGCCAATGGCCAGCCTGCCCACCCGGACTGCTACACCCAGATAGAGCCTGCAGGAGGGTGGCGTGAGAAACTGGGAGCAAGACAGAAGCCAACCATCTGGAGGGCTCAGGAGAGGGACCTGCCGGGTCCTCTTTGTGCACACCTTTCCTCTCACTTGCTTGACCAGCACTCCCACTCACCCACCTTTCTCCCCACATTCTTCCCCACAAGATACATGGGAGCTCAGCTTCCAGTTATCATGTAAAAGTTCAGGGAAGATAGATGGAAAGACGGCTAGGAGTTTTCCCGGGAAGGTAGGAGAGTGGCCAGGCCAGCTTGTTGGGTGGAAAAATGCTTCTGTGGCATCGAGGGAAACTCCCTGATGGGTGGGACATGGGTAAAGATTACTGGTGAGGGCAGGAGGGAGGTTAAGGAACAGGGAGAGCTCAAGCCTTGTGTCATACGCACACCAAGGAAACCGGCACAACACTCCGTTGCCTGCACAGGAGTTTTAAAGCAGTGTTTCCTCAGAGCAAGTTTGCCAGTGAGACTGGATTTGCCATCAGGGGGAGAGAAAAAAAAATAGCCCAAGAAGAGAGGCCGCCTACATTCCACCGAGAAACTGAAATCGGGAAAGGGGGAGAAGGAGGAGTGAAGGTCTTCTTGCGTTTCACCCACTTCCCTCTCTCTGGGTCCCGCAGGAAATGGCCGGCTGGGCCTTCCTAGGGACTGTCTTCCCCCGCATCTCCCTTAGCACCTGCAGCCCCAGTTCCCCAGGCCAGCCTTATGCTGGGAGTGGGAGGGACGACCTAGGCCTGCAGCCTGGACGAGGGGACGTGGCTGAAGCCACAGGCGCTGAAAAATATGACCCAACTCAGTTTGAGCCACCTGGGAACTCAAAGGTCACAAGGGACTTCCGGGGCACCACTTCTGATGTGAGGACTCTGATGGGGAGTTGGTGTCTCCTGCACAGCACAGGTGGCCCTCCTTGGGCGCCGAAGACCTCTGCTTTACTCCCCTCTCTCGCCAAATTAAGCCAAAAGCTTTCTCTCCCAAACTGAGGTTTTTCTTGGGAACTCCGGAGTTCTGGCCCCAAGAGCCTAGGAATTTTCCCTCTCTGTCCCCGCTTCCCTGACAAATCTGATTTCTGAGTCCTCAGTTATTCTGAGGAATAAATGACAGATACCAATCAGTGCTCAAGCCACAAGACCTGTTCCTTATCTGCATTTCATCTGTATCTGAGCCTTAGAAATAACGACTACAATATACGGAGGACCTCGATCACCTTGGAGTTGAGCCCTGTGAATGTGTGTATGGCAGACGGCAGGACGGAAGGAAATTCAGTTTGGAGACATTTGAGGGACAACCATGGGGAGCAGAATTTCTCTAGTGACCATGGAGTTCTGGAGATGGCTCCCATGCTGGATTAACACACCCTGTGCTCAAGAAGCTCCCAGTCTGAGGGCAGAGCCCGTCTGCATGGCACTGGCTACCGTCCACGATGGATGGTGTGGACCAGCTTCCACTGGAGAAAGACAGACGCTTGGCACTGAGTTGGGGGCTCCAAGGTTGCCTCCTAATCGCTCGGTTACCAGCCCAGAAGTGGGTGGAGGATCAGCAGTCTAGAGACTACTTGGGCGGGGCGGGGGGGCGGGCAGGAGGAGGGGGGCAACGCAGGCAGGAAGCCGTTAAGGAGTAGGTGGTTGGGGGCTTGAACCAAAAACGGGTTGGAGCCAGGAAAACCAACTCTTTAGTAAAGCAGCCCAGACCGATTTGGGAGGCGCTGGGAGAGCTGGCCCGGGTCTGGCAAGTCTGCCCCGGCAAAGGCCGGCTTGAGGCTGGTACCATGGAGCCACCGGAGCCTAACCTGAGCTTGGCAGCTTGACCTTAGTTGACTGAGCCCTGCTGGGGGCGACAGCTTTCCGGTTCTGCTCAGCACCACGCGCGCCTCCTGCCCTTTTATCTCCTTGCTGGAAAGGATGCTGCTCTCTAGCCAGGAAGGCCTCCTAATTGTATTTTAAGTGAGAGTATATACTTTTTTTTTGACCAGTAGAAGACAATTCCATCAAAGTCCCTTTCTTGAACCCACCCCCACCTCCGAGTTGCAGGAAGAAGGAACCTAGGTGCACAAGTTGTATTTATGTGTGTTTGCACCTAGGAAGGCTTGGTGGTATAGGGATTAAGAATTCTAGCTCTAGAGTTAGATTACCTGCACTAAAAGCTGTGAAACCCCTGCCAAGTTACATAACCCCTCCATACCTCAGTTTTCTGATCTGTAAAATGGGACTGATGACACTATTCTTGGTTCATAGAGCTTGAAATGGGTAGAATGAGTTAGTGCATGTAAAACACTTAGCACAGGGCCTGGCACAGAGTGAAAGGGTCAATAAATATTGGCTCTTCATAAGCGGTGCAGACCAGAAAGAGAGGAGATACAGAATGAGACATGGTGGCAAGAGAGGAAGGCTGCAACACTTCTCAGTTTTTCTCTCTGCTTTTCCTGGGAGCAGGGGCCTGTGGATGATATTGCCTTCTGCTGTTTTATTGAGCTGGGTCAAAAGTTCTCTTTTCCAGTGAAGGCAGCCAAGGAGAGCAATACTGGGAGCAGGTGTCAGTGGTGCAGTTCCAGCCCACCCTAGTGCCTCTGGGCTTTGCCCCTTAGAAACCTCAAATCTCCTGCGCCCCTGTTGCTGCAGACACCATTGAGAATTAGGAGAATGTGGATTCATGGATTGTTCTGTCCTGAGAATGCTTTCATTTACCTGAATTTGTTGACTGTCCTGTGAGGTCCTTGGAAAGCATGTGAGGTTAAGTGAATATTTTTCCTAAGTAGGGTTAGACAACTTTCCTCACCCCTGGCTCTCTGGAGTAGGCGGCTGTGGGCCAGAATGCAATGCCTCCTGCAGTTGTTTGAATGCAGCCAGCAGTGGGACTGCCCCCGTCCCCCCCACCTCTTCCCCAGCGGCAGGCCCTGGAACTCTGGCCACGTCTGGCTCTCTACAGACACCCAACGTGTGTCTTTGTTCCGAAAGACCTTTCGAGTTATTTAAAAAAGCATATAGTTTGTTTAATTGTAAAACAATATACGTAATTGGTTTTATAGTATATGTATATATTATATGGTTTTATATTATATGGTGTATTATATATAACAGGATGCATATAATATATACCCTATGTATAATATGGCATATACTATATGCATATCAAATGGGTTTTTTAAATATATAAAAAACACGTTTGAAGGCTCATTTGTCCAAACAATAGGGTTTTCCTCATGGTAATCTCCCTACCCCCTTTGGGGTCACCAGGGACTCAATGCATATAACCTAGGAGTTCCAGATTCTCTTCTACCCGCTGTGGTTTGGTTTTGTCCAAGAAGGGTCAATGAGGTGGCCTATGAATTATGGACCAAAACTAAGGAAAAGCTTCTCATGATCTAGCTAATGCCTTTCCCCAGCCCCTCCTCCTGCACTCTGACGACAGAGGCAAGCACCCCTCTGGCCACCCCAGCTACCCCGACCTCCATACACCCAGCCCCTCCTCGTAGCTTCGCAGTCAGATAACTGTTTTCCACTCTTCCTTGTATGATGGACAATTCGTCCTCCCCTTGTGGAGAGGGAGAAATTGCTCTGTAAGGAGGCTGAAAAATCTACTCTTCCGCCTTTATGGGTAATGGCTCAGGGCCCCCCAGCTGGCTCACGTAGTTCTATCGAGGACATTTTCCTCCTGGGTGGCCGAGTTTTATTAGTAAAATGTGAAATCCAAACAATTCTGGCAAAAAAGCCATCACAACAAGCCCCTAATGCCTCAAATCGTTTGCTTTTTGCTGCTGGTCCTCATGGGTGGCCCCATTTCTGTGTTCTAGGCACCCCTCTCCCCTGCCTCACTATTGACAACCTCACTCCCTCCAACCCAGGAATCCCAGGTAGCCTCTCTAGATTCCAGGGTCCCTGCCCGCAGTGACAGACCGTAGGGCCTGGCACTTCTCCCCTCTTCGGCCCCACAAGCTTTAGATAATCCTTCCTCTCAGTGGAAAGACCAAAGAGAACTCTTAACCTTGCTTAGCCAAGCACCAGCAAACTCAGCAGGAAGGGGGAGATGGAGTCCCAGTCAGGAGGCAGACCTGGAAGACCTGAGAGTCGGCAGGTCGGAAAGAACCCTGAAGAATGGTCTGCCTAGGAAGCATCTGGCTCCCCGGGTTTGGGGAGGCTGGCTGGAGGCCGGCTGGCTGAAAGGTGTAAGGGACTGCCCACAATTAAAACCAAACAAGACGCAACCCTATTGCTCCTGCTTGGTCCCACTGCTTCTTGCTACCCGGTCTCTCAGTCCCTGCTGGGGCTCCTGGGCTTTGGAGAGTGCCCTGGTCTCACCCAGGCATTCCGTGGCTCTCTCAGGGGTTGACACTGGGTACTCCTAATTTTTCCAACTTCTTTCCTTGCCTGAGAGACCTTGACCACGAAAGTATCTCTGGGCAGATGAAAAAGAGGGGGTCGGGGAACAGCCACGTGAGTTCAGCTTCAAGGGAGAGCCCCAGGGAGCTGTGGAGTGGAGAGCTGCTTTGGGGAGAACTGCCCAAGGGCCAAAGGCTTGTTGATTTTTGCAGCCTTTGGGGTCAGTGGAGTGTGTGGGTAAGATGTTTCCCCGTATGCCTGTGTGTGACCTGCGTACCCAAGCACGTGTTGTTCCTACATGCATGTTTGATTCTAGAAAGGCATGTGGCTACACACATGTAGCTGTACACTGTGTGTACGGGCATGTGTGTGCTGCCAGGCAGCTGTAACCATGGCTTTGTGTTGTCACGCAACATAATGCGTGAACCTTGTATTTACTAGATTCCTCTAAACGTATGAAGCAGTTACTGATGTGCCCGCATTTATTTCGGGGTGCAAGAAATTTCGCTGGCGGCCTCAAAATCCGCTTGGGTTTGGGTTACCTAGGGTGGCCAAACAACCCTGAGCCCCTGAGCGTGCGGAACGCTACCTTCCAGGCCAAACCAAGCAAGGCGAAGGATAGAGGCTGGAGGGCCTTCCACGAAGCCCCCTTTCCTGGAGCCCCAGGCCCGCCTTCAGTAGGGCCTCGGTACCGAGGCTGGCTCCTCCCTCGCGCTCAGAAGGCTCAGCCCAGGCTCGGGGTTTCGCTTCTTGCGAAGTCTGTCAGGGCCGAAACCGGCGCTCGGCGCGGCGGGCGCACACAGAAGGCCTAGGGCCGGCTGCGGCTCTCACGGGACGCCCTGGGGAGAGAGGAGCCGGGCCTGGGGGAACAAGATTTCCTTGCCTCCTGGGCGCGGCTGCTCGGCCCCGCCGCACAAGGACTCCTTTGTGGAGGGGCCCGGCTCCGGCGCGGACCGAAGGCGGCGAACAATAGCGCAATGTTGCCGCCCGCCGGGCCAGCTACACCACGGCCGCCGAAGGCGAGGAAACCGGGTGGCGCTTTTTTATAGGCGCCCATATAACATTGGGGCTTTCTCCCCTTACGCTCACCCCCTACCTCAAGGCCGATATAAAGCAGATAAATTTATGAAGGGCGAGCTAAGAGAATAATTACAGGGTGAAGGCCGTTAAATTTTATTTCCAGTCCCAAAGGCAAAACCTGCGATTTTATTGCAAACATCTGGAAGGACCGAGAGGTGGGCACGCTGCTGGTTGAAAATAAAAACAAAAGGTTTTATTTCGCGCAAACAAAAAAACATCATTAAAGACCCTTTCGCCCCCACGGACTTTTATTTTTTTTTAAGTGAGAGGGGTTGGTTGAGTAGTCAAAGACGCACGACGGACCCACAGCTCCCGGCAACTTGGACGGAGCCGAAGGACTGGAGATGCGGCCCACAGGAGTCGGCCCGCGCTGGTTCGCGGGACCGGCCCTGGGCAGGCCTTTCCAGAAACCAATTCCCAGCCCACGCTCACGCGAGGGCTCCAGGCCAGTTGTGCCACCCCATAACTGGGCGCCAATTTAGAAAAAGAAGTGAAAAGTGGGTCCATTGGCCTCACATTCCCGGAAGATGCTATCACAGCAATAACAAAACCTCAGGTCTGTCCAGTCTCCCACAGATTATCTTGCCTGCTTTGCTTAGTTGTAAAGTATTTAGGACCCCTTCACTCTGCGGACAGGGAAACTGAGGCTCGGGGCCATTCATCGATTTGCCTAAGCTCCCATAGTTTAGAGCTGAATGGGACCTGGTCGCTAGGCTCTACCTGCCTTGGAGTCCTGATGATTTCCTCGCACCCCACCGCTGCCTTATAACATGTCATACCCGCTTGGAGAGGCCGAATTCATTGTAATTTTCCCACCTCTATAGCGTGTCCTCCTAGGCGTGTAAGGGCAGCCTAACGTGTCCTGCTGGCCACCTGGTTTTTTAATTTTGTTTTCAGTCACCTACTCAAAAGTGCAAAGTCACAGCGTCTGGTGGATCACCTTGGTATTGAGGCATTAGCAGTGGTGGTATTTAGGGGTATTTAGTGTGGAGAAACAAGAGGAAAGGACAGGTATGTGGAGGATGCAGGGCTCCATTTCTAGGATTCTTGTCCCTATCCTGCAGAACTCTGATGTTCCTTTGGAAAATCAAATTATCTGGACACAGTCAGTTTTAGGTGAGCAGTCACTATGCGACTTGGCTTTCCTCTGGTCAAGGCTAGGCCTGGACGTCCACTTCCCTTATCGAGGGGTTTAGTGAGTTCCCCTTCTCCCTCCCCCACCCCTCTGACATCTCAGGTGCTTTACAACCTTTTCATCCTTTTGGGGGCCCTGCAAGGTGTAGAGTAGGGTGTCCAGCTTGGTCCTTGTCAGTCATCTTCAAGCCTGAAATAGACCTGAACTGGACTCACCACCTGTAGATTCCACCCAGGACCCAAGGGTGGAGGCTACAGCGGGGAAACCTGGGGATTGCCTCAGGAATTGGCCTCAGGCATTTGAGATCCCACTCTCATTCCTGAAGGTTAAAGGAGAGAGAAACTGCGGTAATGAGAGGAAATTATGAAAGCCCCTTGATGCAATGAGGAGAAGGAAAATGCATATTGTACTCCCAGATAATCACATTTAATCCCCCTAACCCTCTTTTTCTTCTTCTCTCCAGTTGCATAAAATTATGTACCTAAGTCACGGACATTAAACCATCCTGATGACTCTTTCTCCAGATCCTCTTCCCTGTCAGCACAAGGTCACACACTGAAAAACTTAAATTGATCCCTATAGTGACAGAAAGAGAACTTCCCTGCCCTTCCATTTACCTAGAGGAAAACCCCTATTTTCATGACTATTCTAAACGAGTCTGGCTTCGTTATCATCTGATTTGTTTTAATGGCCTAACCCACAATTCTAGGATATATGTGTATGTGGGATGGGGGTGGTGGCAACCTATGTGCAACCTGAAGGAAGGGGGTAGGAGCTCCTCTGAGAACTCTGTGCAGAGCATAGGTTTTGGGGTGGGGTGCAGATGCAGGATATTGAAGGCACTGCTCAGGATGTTGAAGGCACTGCTCATTTTTCTACGTATGACTCGTGGACACATGGGTACGGACACTTACATCAGGCAGGCCTTCAGGACCTGCATCTAGGTGGTGGGTAACCAAAATGTCTTCTTTCTGAGAAACTTTCATGACCTCAGGGAGGGTGTGTGGCCTGTGGTGCATCTACTTCTCAAACCCAAAAAGGTCTGTGAGAGAAAGGAAGGCAAGAGGCTACCAGAGGGAGATGGGACATACAGGCGCTGGGGGAGGAGGGAAATGCTGGGAAAGAATAGAGGCCTGCCCCATTGTTATCCCATCGGGCCTGGTCCTGGCAGGCTCCGGCCAAGGGTGGTAACATCAGAATTGGGAGCCGAAAGAGAGGTCTGAGCCAGGGAGCAAGGTAACTGCGCCTTCCTGACCTGCCTTGTCTCCAGCTCCTTTGCTGAAGCCTGGCAGTGGTGAATGCGCCATCACTTTCAGCAAGGTCGCCTGAAAGCAACCCTGAGTGGTGACTGAGGTGGGAGACCCTGCACCTTGCCACCCAGGCTTTTGCCCGGCAGCACGGTGGGAGAGGCTGAAGGGCTCAGTGCCTGATCCTAGGGTTCTTGGAGTGCTGCTGGGGGACCCCCCCCCCCAAGACTGAGACTCAGGCTCCTGGAATGCCTGGGAGGCCAAGCCTAGCTGAATCATACTCATCCGGTGGCTTTTCATTATTCTTTCTGCATTTGCTGTGCGGATAACTTCCTCTCCTCCAGGCTGGAGGCCCATTTGAGGGGGCTCCCAAACTGGCCTTTTTTGCTCGCCTCCAAAGAGGCCCAAGGTACATTCAGGACACTCTGCGGTTGTCTCCAGCACCAGAGCACATCCAACTGTAATAGCAAGAACTATGATAGATTTCCCGGTGGTCAGGAGGGGAATGTGGCCTTTCAGAGGTCCAACAGGCCCTCCCTTCTCACCCCAAGGTGGAAGGACCAATGGGTGTTCGTTCTTGGGGAGTCTGTGACACACCGTGTGCTCCTCTGCCCTAGGCTTTCGGGTTTAGACCCTGCCCAGAGCCTGGGTGTCAGCAAGACTTGTCTGCAGGGGCCTGTCGGTCTGTCGTTGGCATCTGGGAGCTGGCTCTTTCCTGCCTCTTCGCGCTGGGATAGAAGCGTCTGGACCAGGGCATTGGGGCGATAGGGCTGTGGCTCGGCAGTCGTCCGCGAAATCCGAGACCTTTTTCCAGCTTGGCAGCATCAACTTCTTGGCCCCTCTGAACTTGCTCTGTGCTGGGCTGCGCTCGGGGTCTCCAGCGGCCCGAAACCAGTAGCGGGTGTGGGGAATCAAAATGGCCAGAAGTGTTGGGTTTAAGTTCCTTAGAAATCCCTGACGACCACAGTGTCCTGAAAGATTTTTTTTTTTTAAGGGTGGAGGGAAAGATCAGTGGGGCGGGGAGAGCCGGGCTCCCACTTTAAAGGGAATTTTGAAAAAACTCCTTCTCCACTATCAAAGTTCCTGGCTGCCCTCTCCCAGCCCCTCTCGGCGGGTTCTCCAGAGCAAGCGCCCCAAGCAGGCGAAGCCCGGCTTAGCATCCACGCCGAACAGCAGGAGAGCATTTGCTGCGTGCGGGCCCAGTCGGGATCCGCCTGAGGAGCGCGCGGTAAGCCGGGTGTCCCACCGCAGCCCTCTCGCTTTGAGGGCGCCTAGTCTCCTTCTCTACCAGGTAGAGCTGGAAGGAGGAAGCGATTTTTATATTTTCAATTACAAGACCTCGGATAGTAACGAGGCTTTCTTGTTGTTTCTTTCGTTTTGCCTTAACCAGAGTCGCTTAGAAATCGTTCAACAGGACGATAAGAACCTCTGTAGCGAAATCCCGGCGGAGCTAGCAGATCTAAAAGCATCTGGGGGGCAAGCGCGAGATTGTCAGAATCTTCTTCTGGCGTATTTGGACAGGTTGACCTTTTGTCAGAGCTTCCCAATTCCAGATCCGTAATTTAAATGATTCTGCGCTTGCAGCGTCTGTGAGACCTAGCAGATTTGGGAGGAAAAGGTATGGATGTGGGACTTGCAGGAGTTTGTAACGGCACAGATCAGACCTCGACTTTCAGCTCCCCTCCCTTCCCCGCCCCCACCCCACGAGGAACCGTGGGGGGACTGGGAAGCCAGGAGTTAAAGTCGGCCCAGGAACATCCCGGGGACAATCCGCGCGGAGCCTTGGCCCGAGCCTCAGTCTCTCCCCTCCTCTCATTGGCCGGCGCTCTCAGGGTTTCTCCTGTTCCCTCTTCGCCATTGGTCGGGGGCTTTTTTTCCCCTCAGTCTTTCTCTTCCTCCCCCCTCCCTCTCCCTCGCCCCTCGGACAGGAGCGCACCGCCTGCCCCCAGCTCCTCGGGAAGGGAGGAATTTAGAAAAAAAGTTTTCCCAGAAGTTTGGATCCGAGGAAGGACGGGAAGACCACGGGAGGAAGAGGGAGAGGGAGGAGAGAAAGGGAGAGGGAGGAGGGAGAGAGAATAAAAAAAAGATGAAGTCCAGTCTGCACAGCCTGTGAGCGCCTGCCCGGGTGGGTGGGAAGCAGGACTCGGGCGCTCATGCAGCGAGCGGGTAGCGCTCGGGGCGCTCGTTCCTAGGGGCTGGGGCAGCCAGGGACGTCGGTCCGAGCCGGAGGCGGAGGGCGCAGGGGGAGGGTTCCGAGGACCCGCAAAGCCACCGCCTCAGTGTCGGCCGCCTCGCCGCCGCCTCTCCCGGGCCCGGCCCGGCGGGCGCTCGGAGCGTGAGGGCTCGGGCTGCTCCCTCTGTAGCGGGGGCGAGCGGGGTCCGGGGTGCGGGCGGCTAAGATGAGTGAAAGGAGAAGATCTGCAGTCGCCCTGAGCTCGCGAGCACATGCCTTCTCCGTTGAAGCCTTGATCGGCTCAAATAAAAAGCGGAAGCTGCGAGACTGGGAGGAGAAGGGGCTGGACCTGTCCATGGAGGCGCTGAGCCCCGCGGGCCCACTCGGAGACACGGAGGACGCGGCCGCGCACGGCCTGGAGCCTCACCCGGGTGAGTGCGTAGGGCCGGAACACGGGAGGCGGGCGGAGAAGGGACGCCGGGCGGCCAGCGGGCGGGGAGAGTGGCGAGGAGGAAGGCCCTGGCGGTGACGACGTCTTGCTCCAACCCGGGTTTCTTTTCCTTTGCGCAAATGCCTTGAGCCTTCCCCAAATTCGCCGGAACCAATTTGGGGGAACTGGCCTGAGCTTTGCAGTTTCGTCGCCAACCTCAAGCCAGGAGGCCTTCTTGCTCGCATCCCCTTCTCCTTCTGGGAGCAGAGTGCAGTGTTCACGGTGCCCGCAGCCGCAGGGGCTGCAGGCCCCTGGGGTTAAGAGGGGCGCCAATGCAAGGCAATGGCGGGAGCGGAGAGGAGCTGGGACTCACTTCTGAGAGGTCCGAGGACTGGCACGGAGTTCTCGGTCCGACACCCCTGTGGGAATTGCCCAGTTTGTCCCATTTAGACTTCAACCTCGGTCCTCTCCCTTTCCCCACCAACTTTTCTGGGACTCAAGTTGTGTTTCTCCTAATGCCCGTGACGAGGGAGCATAATTATATTTCTACTTCGTTGGCATTTGTGGAAAGAGGAATGGATTTTAGCCCGCTTACCCTGCGCCCTGGGCCACTCTTCAGGGCCCACATCTCTGCGTATTTGTGGGGATCAGTGCAGCAACGTGTCTCGGATCTGTGCGCCTTGTACGCACGTTATATACACACAACACGTAAAACAGCGGGCGGATGTCTACATCAATACTTTAACAGAACCCTAGGAAGTGGGGAAAACAACGTTATGTATTAAGTGCCAAGATTTCAACTGTGCAAAACACAGGGGGGACAGCTGTTGTCGGAAGAATTTTGCCCGCGAGCGCGCGCGCGCGCACACACACACACACACACACACACTCAACGCTCGCAGCGGCTTGGTTTAGCGCTTCAGAAACTTTACAGCCAGGATTTTTAAAACTTTTCTGGAGGTGCTCCTGCTGACCAGCTAGGGCTGGAGAGTAGATTTGGGTCAGAGCGCCGGCAAGTGGGAAGGGGAGGGCTGCCCGCCAAGGGATGGGGCTGGCCACAGGCCCAGGAGCTTGGGGACCCAGCTTGGGGCCCAGGAGCTTGGGGGCTGGAAAGCTGGCCGACCCAAGGAGAGACAGCTGTCGCTTACATTTTCTCTTTCGGCAGTGACAGTTCAATTTCCATGCTCCTGAGGCTAATAATAACGCGATTAGAGGGTGACCTGCAGAGACAGAGTTTTATGAATTCTCCGTGTTCTTGCGGCCAGTTACGGTATTTGGGTTTCGTGCTGGGGAATTATTTTTATTAGTCGATGAAAAGAAAATTAAAAGGAGATTTATTTCGTCTGCTCAAGTCTTTCCTTGTATTTGGATGTGGGTGCCTGTCCACGCGGACCCCTGTGTGGGCAATCCAGAAAGGAACGCATGGCTAATGTGTGTTTCCCATCTCTGGCCAGACCCTATTTCCTCACCGTACTTATTTGTTGTCAGAATCTCGTTTGGGCCTTCACACAGTTTAGTGGAAGTTTTCTCAGGCCTTATGACAACTCACGATTGGGATGTGGTTTATTTTATTTTCCCGATGGTGGAAAAGGCAGAAGTTATCTAACTGAGTATGGTAGACGCCCTGTCCTGTCCACTTTTCTCTGGGAGGGGGGTACAGTTTGTAGGGAGCCCGTGTAGGGTCTTGTGTTCAAAAGGACCAACATGTGGGATCATAATGAGACTCAACTGGCAGTTTTCTTTCTGCCATCCTTCTCAGAAAATAATGGGGGGAAAAATGAGGATTTGGGACAAGGAGAGACCAGTCCAGGGATGTGAACACGAGAGGCTGGCATCCAGAATGCTGTTTCCTGGCTCCCGGGGGATGGGGGTAGGGGGTGAGGACCTAACATAGAACTTTACGTAATAGAGAGGTCAGTTGACCAGTTCTCATTACCTTTGTCACTTTTTTTTTTTTTTTTAGAGAAAAAGATGGGTGTTTGGGTTAGAGAAAACGAAATATGTTTGTGGGGCAAAGGTCTGGTAGGAGGAAGAAGCCGGAAGTCAAAAGCACTCGCGGGCCCTCTGCGGAGCCGGGCTGCGTGCAGCTGGGCCGGTCCCGTCGTGGGCCGAGGGGATCTCCAAGCTGGAGTTCCCGTAGTGGTCAAGACTTTCTTTTGAACAGGACGAACAGGACGTAGTATGAAAAAATATCTTTCAGAAAAAGCGTGCTCTGATGTGGAGACTTGGCAGTCAGGAGAGTGGAGCAGACAGAGCTTTGGGCTTTGAGCGGGGCAGTAGGAGGCACGCCAGGGCTTGGAGTTCCCTATAGGCCTTTCTTTTTGTCTTTAATACAGCGCCCTAACAAATACAAAGGCAGAGCCACATTTAATGGTGTGTGTATGGTGGTGGAGGCAGGAAAGGGGGCGCGGGCGACTCCATTATGCCCAGGGCCGAGTCTCTAGCCGGCTGGGCCTCGCAATTATCGTTAAACTTTCTTCTCCCGATTAGGAGAAGAGGGGGCTGGACCCACTGCGTGGCTCGCCGGCCCTAGGCCGAAAAAAAGTCAGGAACAGAAAAAAACCCACAGCGACGAAAAGAATATTGCCAAGGGGCTGGGGAAGGATTAAACAAACATGCACACATACACAGGCCACCCGCCTTAGAGCAGCCGTATTTATCATTCTCACCACACCCTCCCTGACTGGTACCATTGTTTTCAGCCATCCCTCAAAATTCCGGGATCCTCAGACAACTGAAGGGTCCGATTTTAATGCTTAAGTTTTTTTCAAAGACGTGGCTTTTTGCTTTTTCACAGCCCGTTCTCCTTTCGACGTCTGGACAGAGTTGGCTTTAGTTGGCGCCGAGCGCCCTCAGCCTGGGGCACCAACCTGTATAAGCGGGTGGAGGGGGGACCAGCCGGGCCTGCTCGCTGTAGGCCCTCACACATCAGAGGACACACAGTATGTATTTCAAAGACTTCCACCGAGTCTGGTGGTTCCAAAAAATCCTGAGGTCCTCAGGGCCTTGGAGAAGGACCTGTGAGGCACCCTCATTTTTACACCCGGGCCAGCGCTCCAGTCTTTTGGAGAAGCCGCCAGCACTCAGCCTCTGCGGGCTGGGGAGGGTCTCAAAACCGGTCTCTGAAAAGCCTGGCTCTCGGGGTCGGCTTGCCCCCGCCTCTAACACAGCAGCAACGGAGGAAACTTTCGAGCCAGGATCGCCGGGAACAGCTGCTCCGGCTGCGGCCTTGGAAGTATATTTCAGGCACGCGGCGGCGCCATCTGCGCTCGGACCGCAGCCCCGGCTCCACCCGGCTTCCCCAGCTCGGGTTTGGGTCTTTCCCGCCCAAACCCACAGCCGAGTGCGGCCGAGGCCCGATCCCCCGCGGAGAAAAATGATTTAAACCTTCTGCGATGGGATTTCCCCCTCCGGAGCCTCCGGAGCCTCCGGAGCCCGCGGGCCTGAGCTTCGCAGCCAAGGCGCTCAGAGGCCTAAGGAGGTGGCGACGCACGCCGGTGGGCACACAAAGCAGGCACACACGATAAGGCGAGGGAGATCCGCACTCCGCGCACACGTGCACACACGTCAGGAGCTCGCCTTCTCCCAGGCCCCCGGCTGCGCAGCCCCTAGTGAAATGAGACAAGAAAATTCCTCGCAGTGCCCCAGGCACTTGCTTCCTTCGAGTTAGCGAGACCAACTGGTCACAGGAATTAATCTACCAGTTTACGGCTTGTTTGCTCAGAGTAGAACTCCAAGATTTTAATCCTGACATCACCCCTCTACCCACTCCCAACCCCCCAATACGGGAACATTAGGGTAAAAACGGAAGAAGTGACTCTTCACTGATGTTTAAGTAATGGAGAAAAGGCGATGAGTTCGAAGCCAGTGGGGAGAACGTACTTGTGCGAGGCAAGCACCAGCCAGGGCGCAGGCTGGGGCTTGGACCGCAGTGTATGGGTATGCGGCGCTCTGGGCAAGACGCCAAGGGTCTTTCTCGGGTAGAACTCCGATTCCTCGGCGGTGCGTGCGTCCCGGCACCGGTGCAGGCCTCGAAGTGCCGGGTCTGCGCCCTGAGAACAAGCCAAGTGTAGGACCTGATGAACGTGCCCAAACCTCCCGGCTGCCCGGTCAAAACGGCCTTCCGCGGTGGCTGCCTCTTTGGTCAGTGACTTTGTTTCACGATTCTGAAAAGGAGTGAAGAGGTAGGCAAGATCTGAATTCGTTGTAGGCCGGGTAAGGATGGTGGTTTGCTGGGGGCATGACTGCCAAATGCCTTTTTCGCGCTCTGCTCGGACAGTGGCTAAATTAGTGCCTTCTGGATGTACGGGGCTGGGAGAGCGCGCCACAATGTCCCCCGCGCGGTGGGGAGGGTTATGGAGACGTTCTGCGTAAAGCTCCGGTCCTGGAGTGGTGGCACGATAGAAGGCACTCGGAAAAAGGAGATAATTCCAACCCATTCTGTCCCATAGATGGAGCAAACTGCTCGAGGGCAGTGGGGAGAACAGGGAATGCGGAAAACCCTGATGCCCAGAGTTTGGACTGTGCTGGAAGAAATGGAGTGGGCTATGGTTTGCACCTCCGCAGGTCGCCCCCATAACCCCCTCCACCTCCCCCGAGGGGTTCAGAAACCCACGTGAAGCGTGTGGAAGGCGCGCGCGCGGGTGGGACGGGTTGCTCTCGTTTCTTCACCTCTCGGTGCAGGGC
This sequence comes from Platanista minor, assembly GCA_004363435.1. Lineage (NCBI taxonomy): Eukaryota > Metazoa > Chordata > Mammalia > Artiodactyla > Platanistidae > Platanista > Platanista minor. The sequence goes on from RJWK010023517.1 coordinate 23,607, forward strand.
AGCCCCTTTGCCCGGCTGGCTTCACAGCCAGTTCTATCCCTCGGAGACCGTTTCGAAGAGCACAGCCTAAAGGGCGGCGAAGGCTTTCCTGGACAGATCAGCTTCCAGCCTCGGTGCGCAGCGATTCTGAATTCGCGTCTTCTACGCCCCACCCAACGCTCTTTCTTATTGAACACTTTATTTGGATTCAGAGCTAGCCGCTTTAGGTTTCCTGATTTTATAGATAAAACATCCAGAAAGAAGAGTTCACGAGGTGACGTTCATGCAGGGGGAAGGGGGAATTAAATTTCTTACTGTGGGGTTCGGATTGAAATTATATTGACGCATACCTGCTGCCGTTTTCCTGTGCACCTCCACCCCATTACTTCAAATGGTATCATGAACATCTTTTAATTATTAAAGAAAATTTGTTTAACATATTTAGTTAATATACCCGGCACGTGAGGGGTAAGTGAAGAATGGTATGAAATGACTAACCTGGGAGCCAAAACTAAAATGATTGGGTATTGGTGGTTTGTGTTCCCCCGTTTACTTGTATAATTTCCTTGTGTGGACTAGAGTTTAATGGAAGCAAGTCCCTCATCATTAATCCTTCATACTGGGCCACAAAGAGGGAGGGACAAATACATTTGGGCTCAGAAGACTGAACTATTTTGTTCATCTAAGCCTCTCCAAGGGCATTGCTAGTATTAAGGAGTGAAATATTCCAGGTCTGTGACAATCCTTTTCTCTATTGCCAAAATGATAATATTAATAAGATGAGAGCACTTTTATTTTTGAGATTTTTATTATGGACTCTAGTAGAAGTTTATTTCTCACACCTGGGAGAAAAATGATTACTTCTTAAATCTGGGAGTTTCTTCTCTAGGTGACTGTAGATAAAAAAAAAAAAAAAAAAAAAAAAAAAAGCCAGGCTGAACTGTGCAAACTCCACAGGGATAAAGAGCAGATTGGCATTTCACTTTCCTTTGTGGAAATGCAGAAATCTGTCCAATGATGATTCTGGGGGTGTAGCTGGTTATTGCTTTCTTACTCCCCAAAGATAAAGTAGTTAAGCATGGGGAGAATATTTAAGTGGTTTTTTAGTTTTAACCTTTTGGGATATTTTTCCACAGCGGAAAGTAGGGAGCTGGTGGAACATGGAATCTTTCCCACTTCTTTCTCTCGTCCCTATGGTTTATTTTTGCTTTCCCTTTTCTGGTTTCTAGTGAGCTTTGAATTTTATATGTGCATGACTGAGATACTCAGGGGTCTGTACTGGGAACAGCAATTAGCAAATTTTGAAATTAGGGTCTGTTTACACTTCTTTGGGCAAGGATAATTATTAGTTAATTTAAGTGAGGCCCTCACTCTAAGTGTCAGGGCGGAAAATGAGACTCAGTAGGGAGGACCAGAGCTGAAATGGGAAGAGGTGGGGAATTAAAGCAACTGGTGACGACAAATCGACATTTATTCCCTGCCATTAATGGCTGCACTTTGAGGCAGGGCAGGACGTTTTTTGCTGACTACAAACTCATGATGAGCTTTTGATACCGGAGGTGAAAATAGGCCTTGAAATCACTACTTTTTATTCTGTACATTTTTTATCAGCCAATGTCTAGTTCTGCCCTTTATACATAAGTATATACAGGATATTGAAAAAGTGTATTTACACAAGTGTATGTGTTTTATACACAAATTTATGTGTGAACTTTAAGTTCTGAATGGGACATAGATAAAGTTGCAGAGAAAATAAACTGCTTCGTGTGTGTGTGTGTGTGTGTGTGTGTGTGTGTAGCCAGTTTAACAAATTGGGAACACCTAAAATCTGGGGGGTGAGAAATTTTGTCATCTCTAGGTATCCTTTGACAATTCAAGATTATCCCCAGACCTGAGACTTCTAGTTATTGGTGTTTTTATTTAACTCTCAAATTAATTGATGATTTTGACTAAAGCCTAAGAGAAAACAGCAGAAAATAAGACTGTGCAGATGCAATTTAAAGAACGAGGAGAGTGGAAATTTTTCTAAATTTGGCTTTTAATTTTGTGAATAATGCCATCTTCATTTTGGATGGACAGGAGCTGCCTTGTATTCTGAAGAGTAATTTCATGTTCTAACATGCAGAGAGCAAACAGAACCACTAAGAGGAATCTGGATAATAATAATGGTTAATAGAAATAGTGAGAGAAACACTGTGATTTGGGGGAAATAATTTAAGAATATAGAAAATATAGTCAACATCTTGTCCCTATTTGTCCTCTTATATTTTCTACAATATAGTTGCTGAGGTTCAAATTAGCCATTTCCAAATTGCCACACACTTTAGAGGATTACAGCAAACAAAACACCAACCCCTAATTGTGGATTGCAGAACTAATCTAATATAGCCTTCGTTTAAAAACCAAAGTGCTACAGATAACAGTAGAGTTCCCTTTACAAGGATCACTGGAGGTCATTACACACCTAGACGGATCCTTAGAGTTTTAACGCCTAGTGCTCCACCGGGTGAACCAAAATTCTGACCCCGAACACCCCCTGCCTTTCCTTTACTGTCCCACAGCCCAGAACGTGATGTCAAAGCCCCAGACAAGGGCTCGGAGTGCAGTTCGCCCCCCTGCATTTCCCCTCCCTCCTCACTTCCCCTCACCCCGACCTGGTCCCCTCCTCCAACCTCCTACACACACGTTGGTAGCTCATTTTTTCACCCCCTTAAAAAAATATCAGATGACGTTTCACCGAGGAAGGCATTGGGATGGCATCTCTTTTTGTGAAACCATCCCTGGGAAACCAGGGCCGCTCGGTTGACCTTCACGAGTCGGCGAATTGGGCCGCGGCTGCGGATGCCCGCTCTCCGTCCCTCGCTCGGGTCTCGGCCGCCTCGCCGGGCGGGAGCGGCGGTCAGGCCTCGGGGAGCGCGGCCCGCGTTTCTGCTCCGGCGCTCGGGGCTCCGCCTGACCGATCCGCAGGGCCGCGTGGGCCCGGGGTTGCCGCGGGGCCTTTGAAACCAGTGCCGGCATCCTGAGGGATGGTGGGTGCTTTTCTCATCTCTGCTTACATCCTGGAGAAATGCGGGGACTATGGGGATGATCAGGAAGGCTTTGGTGAAAGATTGCCGTCCCCCCTCCCCCCAAAAAAATCAGGGGAAAAAAACCCCAAACCAACCTCAAATCAGACGGCACCCAAGGATCTTACACCTCGCGCCCTGAGGGGAGTTTGAGCTTTTGCTTTCAACAGACTGAACAAATTTTTGAGGAATCAAACTCACTTCAAACATCAGCAATTAGAAACCAAGAATCCCTCGGCTTGTAGGATTTTTAATCTCTAACCATTTCCAAATGGGTAATTCTAGGGTCAGTCAATATCACAGCTAGTCCATTAAAAAGGAAGGTCATTTTGTCGGTTCGAGACACACATGATCCCTGAGTGTGTAGGACTCATAACCGCAGAGATGTCCCCCTCCCAGAAACCCGGCATTGCCCACGGAGACAAAGGGACAGCAGGCAATTGTTCTTTGCATTGTGCTTGGAGATTTAAAACAATGAAGTAATCATTTTCTTAAAAAAAACAAAGAAACCACCCATCTTTACCAAGCAGATTGAGAAATGACTATATTCTGTAAGAAGCCAGCCAGACGGCTTCCCTTCAAGAGCTCAGCGTTAGCGGAGAGGGAAGTCCCGCCTCGAGGCATCCTGCCTCCAAAGCATCAATCACACCAGGCCCCAAGGGCCCAGAATTTTAACCTAGGGGTTAGGTGACTTGGGTGGTTCAGGCCTTATGTTTTTTTGTTTTTTTTTTTTTTTGCGGTACGCGGGCCTCTCACTGTTGCGGCCTCTCCCGTTGCGGAGCACAGGCTCCGGACGCGCAGGCTCAGCGGCCATGGCTCACGGGCCCAGCCGCTCCGCAGCATGTGGGATCTTCCCGGACCGGGGCACGAACCCACGTCCCCTGCATCGGCAGGCGGACTCTCAACCACTGTGCCACCAGGGAAGCCCCAGGCCTTATGTTTTTGCTTCTGAAAAATAAATACTTGCTTTTCACAGTGGGGAGAGGCAAGCATTTGGGCCAATAAATGATTGTGAACGCAGCAATGTTTTCCCTGGATAAGACAAATCTTCCTTAACTCAGAAGTCTAATACTTTGATTTCTTTATCTGTTTGCAGCAAAGCTGGGGAGGGGCTATGTGTATATATATCTATATACCTATGTGCTATATAGGAAAAAAAGGGCTTAGAAAATTAATCGTATATGGAAGCTTGCAGAGGAATACTGAATTGTAAAACGTTTCAGAAGCCTTAATTGCTTATGTGGATATCTATGAGTCTTCACTATACTACAAAGCTTTCAACACAGGCCCTCGTATTCTAGATTATATCCACGTATTGAAGTAGGAAGAGGGCTATACTAGCTTAAATTAGACCTAGATTCTAGTGCTAGTTTTGTCATTAATGTTGTAACCAGGGATATTTGTTTTAAAGGAGGACATATAAATGTTGAAAAACATGTTTTAAAGTTGTTTTATAGTAACTGATGAGGCCTTAGTTCCTGGTTTGTGAGATGCAAGAGAGGCTTAAATAACACCTGAAGCCCTATTGGCTATAAGATTCTGTGATCTTGTTATCGTAAAAAAAATTTTTTTTCTCCTGATGCATGTTGGCTATCACTTGACTCATCCCTTACTTTGTTTGAATGAGGGAAGTTTTACTGCAGTTGTAGAAAGTAACAGTAATAGCAACACAAGGCCAAAAATCCAAAAAGATTTCTACAGTTAGAATTAAGAGCTTCCATAAAGCTCTTGAAAAGTTTTTAGATTAATATCACATGTCAGAAGTCCTGGATCAGTGATTTCTAGTCTTTTGTGTTTGATGTAATCTATTGTTTGTGTGAGTGCCCAGGACCCTCCTACTAAAAGAGTTCTATGGCATTAGTGAATTTGAAGGAAATATAAGTTATTTATGCTTTGAACATTTTTTTGGTGCCATTCTCAGAAATAGCTGGAAAAACTCTATGGATTTGAAAAATGAAGAATGAGAAAAACAACTTCATCACTGGTAAACTGAATTGGTGGACCACCCTTCCCACCTGCCTCCATCCCCCCAAAATCAGTTGCCCCTCATTTCTATTTGAGCCTAATGGAAAGCACTAGTAACTATTTTCCATGTCCAGTCTGCTAAGCCGAGATCTTGATCTGGCAGAGTTGTGAGAATGCTAAAAGGATGACTTAGTAACAGGCAAAACGCTTGTCAACAAGATAGATCAGAAGACAGCTTAGCGTTCAAGACCTCTCTATTCATAGCTGCTGAACTTGAGGGCAGGGTCAGACAAAAAACTGGGCCCAGGACACACCTAAGAGGGTTTCTCATGTTTCTGTCTTGTGAGACCTTATTTCCTTACAGACTGGTACAGCTGGGCTTCAAACCCCAGTGACAGTTCCCCACCCTCAGTTGATGCCCCATTCTCTGCAGCCC
>RJWK010023518.1:0-29051 GCA_004363435.1 Platanista minor
TTTTACATATACATATGTTCCCATATCTCCTCCCTCTTGCGTCTCCCTCCTTCCCACCCTCCCCATCCCACCCATCCAGGTGATCACAGAGCACTGAGCTGATCTCCCTGTGCTATGCGGCTGCTTCCCAGTAGCTATCTATTTTACTTTTGGTAGTGTACATATGTCCATGCCACTCTCTCACTTTATCACAGCTTACCCTTCCCCCTCGCCATATCCTCAAGTCCATTTGCATAGAGTTATTGGTACTATTCTCTTATCCTTTTGATATCTTTGAGTTCTATGGTAATATCCTCTCTTTAATTTCTGGTATTGGTAATTCATGTTATATCTTTTATTCCATTATTGTTTGAAGTTTATCAATTTCACTCATTTTTCAAAAACAGACCGTTTGGTTTTATTGATTTTCTCTGTTGGCTTTATTTTTTTTCAATTTTATTGATTTGTACTCTAATATTTATTTTTTAATTTCTTTGCTTTATTTTGCCCTCTCTTTTTTTAAGTTTCTCACGGTGAAAAGTAACATTATGAATCTGAGACTTATGCTAGTTTATAAGTTTAATGTTATAACTTTCTTTCTAAACATTGTTTTAGTTTTATCTCCCAAAAGTTCATGTTTTATTTTCATTTTGATTCAGTTCAAACTATTTTCTAATTTCCATTCAGACTTGTTTGACTCATGGATTATGTGGAAGTTTGCTGATAAACTTTGAAACACTTGGAAGATCTTCTAGTTATCATTGTGTTACTGATATCTAGTTAATTTTCATTATGTCAAAGAATGTATATTTTTCACATTTCAATTATTTTAAATTTAAGGTTTTGTTTAAGACTGAGGATATGTTTACATAAATATTCCATGTGAACCTGAAACAGTCTGTCTTCTGCTGCTGTTGAGTAGAGCTTTCTACAACTATCAATTTGGTTTAGTTGGTTCATTTTGTTTTTAGGTCTTCTGCCAGCTTATTTTATCACTTAATGGGATATTTTCCATTTTTCCTTTCAATTTTACCAGTTTTTGTTGTATGTGTCACATGCTGTTATAAGCTCTATTATGAGGTGCACGTTTATGCAGCATTGTAGTCTTCTTGGTGAACTGACTCTTATCATGTTTAATGTCCCTTGTTATCACTAATGCTTTTTCTTCTTCTGAGGTCTGAATTGTCTGATATTAATATACCCATCACAGCCTTCTACTGATCACTGTTTCCTTGGTTGATCTTTTTTTTTTTTTTCTCTCCTTTTACTTTTATTGTATCTTCGATCCCAGTTAGTATCCAGATGCAAGTCTGACTCACCTTCGGCAGTTACATTGTGGGTTCAGTGTTTAAAGCCTGAGCAGAGATATTCAAATCTGCTCTGTATGAGCTCTATCCAGAACACAGTCAGCTTCCTAGTTGTTGGTTTACCTCATAGTTCATTTCTCAATTTAACTCGGGTTGTTGTTTTAGGTCGATTATATGCATCTGTAGCCCAGAATGTCATACATAGACAGAATCTCTTTCAGAAGATCCCTCCCCTCTATAATTTCCTCAATTCTCCAGTACTCAGTAGCCTCTTTTTCTTGTCTACTCATTATAAACTATGGATTTTTTCATCTCCACACCCTCATCTTATCACACACTTCCTGAAACTGGGTCTACCTCTGGGCTAAAGCAGCAGGAGGACAGAAATAAGTAAAAGGTAGCAAAAATCCTCTTTCACTGATCAGACAACAGAGGATGATTTTCCCAGTCAATCTGGTCAGGAAGAAGGATTTTCCTCCCAGAGTTTTAGGTGTTTTAACAACAGATGTTGCCATTGACTCCACATAAAGGTATTTTGGGGATTGAGTCTTATTTAGTGGCTAGGCTAGGAAACAACTAAAACAAGGCACAATAAACAAAGAAACAAAGCAGAGGATTTCCCTCTCTCTCCATCCCTTAGGCAACCTTGTCCTTGAAACAGAAAGGGTTTATCTTGAAGCTTTTCTGATCATGAGCATTGAACAACCAGGGGTTTAAGCTGCCCTGAGTCTAAGCCAAGGGATTCAGGAGGAAAAACACACAAACACCACACGTACACATACATACCCACCACATGCACCCACACACATACATCACACAACTACATGAAACATACTGCCCTCCAATCATTGTCTTAGGTTTCCAACCAGGACTTTTGGTTGCAATCAGCAGAAAAGATGATGTAAAATATCCTTATTCCATCCTTAGAAAGACCAAACCATGCTCTGTGTTCTTGACCTTGTCGCTTTTAAGACTAAGTGTATGATGCCCTTTACAGTTTATTTGACACTTCCTCCTGAAAGGTTTGTTTTTGGGGCGATACCACCACCAGCATGACCATCCCCACCTTCAGCTTCATTATACCCACAGGAATTGGTAGAGAACAACACAGCAAAGATCAGGGGTATTTTAATAAGACCCAGGCCAAAGTTCTAACCCAGATTCAAAGGCCTCGTGCATTGGAATGTCAGCCCACAGAAGCCGCCCTTTCAATGCAACAGGAGTGGCCTAGGAGAGGAGGGATCCCTCACTGTGGCAAGTAAGTTGGGTAAGGAGACTGGTGCTTTATCCCAGAGAGTTTGAGGTGAATAACTAACCCTCCTGAATCTAGGCCTCGAGAAGTGGTTTCTCTTTTGCTTTGTGTCTTGAATCTAAGCTTCAGGCAACTGAAGCTTCCTCACTCACTAGGGTTTTATAAAGGACTGCTTTTTCAGTTGTTCATGGCTTTCTATCAAATATTTCCTTCGGGCACCTAACAGGGAGGTAGAGGTCTCTAGAATAGTACCTCAGTTTCCTAACTCTCTTGCCTATCTTCTGCTTAATCATATGTACTCTTTTAATGACTTCAGTGGTTGCTAAAATTAAGTGTTCTTTTCCACAATCTTCCTCACAACACTAACAAACCCTTAGTCATGTTGGAGTTTCTGCATTGTCCCTCAGCTGAGCAGAGCCCTTCTCTGCCCTGACAAGGAGTTGTAGTCTCTTTGTCCCACCAGGGACACCATCAGCAGACTTTAACTCAAGTGACAGCCCCACTGAACTTGACTTTGCCAAGTAAGCTTTTTGAGTTGTCATGCTCACATCTGTATAAGAAAAATAGTATTCTCTGTGTTACTGATTTGGGTAGGTGCAATGAGAAAATGTATATAAAAGCACCTAACACTCATAGTTGGTACCAAATTCTTCCTCAAAGAAAGCTAATTGACCTTCTCTTCCTTAAAATCTACTTCTAGCTCAGGATTTTCCAGAGTGCTCTATAGAACACCCATCCTGTGAAATGGTGTTTTGGGGGACTGGGGTAGGGGAGGAGCCAAGAATTCTAGGGTAAAAAATGTCAGGGTTCTGATAAGTATCTGTACTTAAACTTGAAGACTCATGACTCATATTGACATAATGAGGGTTCTGTAGAGTCCTCAGGTAACAAGCGCAACCACTTTATTTATTCCTGGGAACCTCATGCAAATTCAGAGTTGAAACCTTTTTTCTCATTTGATTTCCCTTAACTTCTGGTGAATGTATGTCGCAGGTTTTCCCTCTTGAGTCAGCACTGGCAGTGCTGGAGTTCAGGCTTAGCACCCCTCCACTAACTCCCAGGGCACAAGGCTCACAAAAGCCGTACCGAGCGACTCGCGGGAATATGTGTTTGCTTCTCCTCCAACAGCCTGTGCACAGGAGTCCTCCGGGGGCTCTGCAACTGCTGCCTTTGAGCCAGTCTGCCTGCTCACCCTTCCTACCCACTGTTAATCTCCACTAATATGCAAGGTGTTGTGATTAGCACAGTAATTATCACAGCGACAGGATGACAGCCCAAAAGCATCTGAGCTTTCAAGCGGTTTTTATGAAAATTTTGCCCAGAAAGATGATGAGAGAGATGAACAAGGAAAGGATTACTGGGCCTTCCCAAATGCCATCTGGCTCTGTTGAGTCATCCTTCAATTCTGGTTGATTCCCTCTGGTTAACGAGGTTGTTCCTTCCTTTCCATTCTGGATCTGTGGGTGTTCTTACCCTACTTCTAAATTAAGCAAATATTCATTGAGTCCTATGTAAGGGACTACAGAAGACAGAGAAAGAATAGCATTCTTGTGTCCTTCCAAAGTCAAATTTTAGCAGACATCACAGATTATAAATAGGCATAGTCAAAGGATGGTTTTGATGAAGGTCTCGTCAGGCCCACAAGGCAACAGCTAGGAGGGTGAGGGAAAAACAGACCTTACTCCTTCCTGGAGGTTTGTGAACAAACTTCTTAGAAGGAGTGCTATGTGACCAAGATTGAAGGGAATTCTCTATTAGACTAATCACAGCAAGGGAATTTCCTTTTGGAGTTTCTCCATCATATAGCACAATGCCTGGGTCCATTGCAGGTTCCTATAAAGTTTTAGGTTCTGTTATAAAATGCCCCAAATCTTGAAGATTAAGTTTGCTAACACGGAGGGCAGAGCAGAGAGAAAATACTAAATAAAAGTACAGATACTGCAGTGTTCTGAGTGGTTTTAGGGGTCAGGTAAGACAGACCACTTGAGAAAAGTTGTAGAAGCCCCACTTGGCACATTCAAACTCTGTAAATATGGTTGAGACATATAATCTCACTATACCTCTGTTTCCTCAATTAGAAGGTAGAGACAATAATATCAACTCGTGTAGTTGTTTGTAACCACAGTTCCCTGGATCCTGACCTCTGTGAAGATTATTCCAGGTGTGGACATTCCGTTGATAGAATGTGGACATTCCAAAGATGTGGACATTTGGACCTGGGCATTCACACAGTTGATTCCAACTTTAGTCATCTGAAATGTAGTTGGGATTTTTTGGTTGGTGGTGTTATGGTTTGTTTGTTTTCCTCATCTGTAAAAATGAAGATAATAGTATTTTCTTCATGGGGGATTATTTTGCTAATTAAATCTGATGGTAAATGTCAGAGACTAGCAGGGAATAGAGTATTAGACCCTTAACAGAGCTCATTCCTTTCTGGCAAGATTTTCTTCCATGGCTGTCAGTTGGGGTGGCTGTTTCTTACTTTTCAGTGTTGCTTCCAGGGGAAAGGTAATGGGTTGTTTGAATTTAGATGGAAGTGAGTGAAAAGTCTTCAATACAAATTTTGCTCCAATCCTTGTTCCCCAAAATATTAATTTTTACCAGTTACAAAACCTGGGGCAGTTTAATCCATTTTATGAGATTCTGTTTCTTCACCTTAGGAAGAAATACGTCGTACCGAACTGTTAAAATTAGCAGATGACTGTTAAGCAAAGCTCCACGACACCTTCTAGCACCCAGAGCAGGGGCAGGAGAATCGCGTTCCTGCTCTGTCTCACACATGCCTTGAGGAATGCTTTCCATCAGGGCATTGCCTGCCTGTAAGCTTCAGTAAACTGAACTATATATATGGAGAAAGAGTTTCTCCTTGAATGTTTAACGGGGACAAAATGAATATCTCCTAATTAGTGTGAAAAAATAAATTGGAGCACTTGAAGAGGGCCTCTGAGGCCAAGCATCAGGACGACCAAATCTACCCCTGTGGACTCCACCCCGAGCGCCTGAGAAACATCATCTCACAAGTCAGGAGAAATCACATCCTGTCCTTTTCTTTGATTTTTTAGAAGAGTTTCAAAGTTACATTCTCACTTCACAGATGAGAATAATCTGAGACTATTTTTTAACATGAAAAAGATTATCTTAATTTAAAAAAGAGGGAAATTATTAGGTATATATACCTCTGGTTAATTCATTCACGCAAGGTAGATGTGAACAAAGCTCTTCAGAGATGTGAAAGAATTTTTCTCATGAGAACCAAATATAGGAGAATTTTAAATAGAAAACCTGGCCATGAGCTCCTAATTAGGGGATGTTAAGTAAGAGTTCCAAAACCTAGGACTAATCTATTCAAATTCTGCATTTGGGGAATGTGAAATTCAGCCCAATTAGGACCACGGTCAGAAGTGACACAGCAAGGCGGCAGCCCGAGGAAGATGGGACCAGCTGCTTTACTCTGCAGTCTCTGTGCCAACTTGTACACATGTTAATTAAACAGACCTTTGGGCCCTCATGGCAGCCAGAGGCTCTGCAGAAAGAAGCCTGGCTATAAAATATGATTTTTTTTTAATTTATAAGAAACATCAAAGGAATTCCATTTTTCAACAGTCCAAATTTTATCAAAAATTGGCTATGCTTTTGCTTGCTCCTGGCAAGTTCACAGCTGTAAGGTAAATCCCCGAATGATGCCCTTCCACTTCTCACCTTTGATGGAGTTAATCTAATTCCTGTTCATCCCTTCTACCAGTGGCTCAGTTCCTGCCATTCTGACTCCCCCTCTTATGGCAAGATCCCTCTCTAGGAACTTCCTGCTACCTCCTGTCTGTTCCAACTGTCACGGTAGAAATATTTTATTACAGTTGCACATCTCATTCCATTCCTACTCAAAGGCCTCCTTTGTCCATATCTTCAGGATGAGTACAAGATGCTCTGATAACACGATGCAGCTTTAGCTCTTCAAGAGACACCCTTAACTCACATTCTAGCTGTTCTGAAGACATTTCTAATTTAACACAACACCACCAAAAAAATAATTATTTCTAAATATCCTTTTGCAAGTCCTTATGTCTCTCGTTTGCCTGGGATGCCGTATGCACCTTTACCCCCTGGCAAATTACTACCTGTGATTGGAAACCCGTCTGAGGTGCAGTAGTGCTCCTTCAGGTCCTGGTCTTGGCTCAGCAGTCACACTGGACTGGAAGACTCCTGAGCCCTTTCTAGAGCCTTCCACAAAGCCAGGGGCTGACACTTCCTGGCAGGTGATGGGCATGCTGGTATTTAATGAAGGAAGGCAGGAGGGGTAGATGGATCTACATTCTGACATTAGCAGAGGAAAGGCTGCAACACTGCAGACGATGCTAACATTAGAATAGCCTTTTTGCTCATTTTGGAAGAACCCTGGTTGTGCTTCATGAGTCTGATCTCTTCCACTGCAAGATTCTTCTAGCGATGCATCATTTTAAAGGTGGATTATTTAAAGATGCATCATTTTATTTCGTGCCAAAAATAAAACATGAAATGGTCACTGGTGTGAAACCTTTACACTTAACTTCCAAAATATCTCAGGAGAAGGGAGTTCTGGAGTTCTCAAGCCTTCCGGGTGTGTGTGTGTGTGTCTGTGTGTGTGTGTCTGTGTGTTTCATAACAAAATGTGCTAAAGACTTTCAATTGCCACAGGCAAACAGTTCCCCTGAGGTTTATTAACAAGCCCTTGTGGAATTGAAAGCTGCTTAGAATAAGTAAATGAACTGTGAGGAAATATTAAGTCAGTAAAAACCTCATTTATAGAACACATGCTTTATTCTAAATTCTGGTAAACTCTCATTTTTACCAGAAAGCTTACGCTACTGTAAGAGCAAATACACACCTTAAAATAAATTTTTAAAATTTCCCGAGTGAAAAGAGGGTAGAGTTCCCCCTGCTTTCTCCCTAGAGTACTTCCTTTAGAAAATGTCATTGCAAATCCCTTCTCTGTCCATTTGAGATGCATGTAAACCTTCTTAAAAGCTAGATGGGCGTTTCTCCAGTTTTACAATCAAGAATGTTTTTCCTGAGGACCTGGGAGCCATCTCTTTGAAACGGGTGCTGTATCTCTCCTGCTCCTGGGAGAATGAGAGTTTAACCTATGTTTAACTTGGTGCCAGGCTCCAGGTTGTAAAACTACCTGGTGGTCATAGAGATAGAAGAAGTTCTAATTTTGCTCTGGATAAAGGCAGTTAGCAAACACAGATGGCCATTTTAATTACCATGTTAATTTAGGATAAAGTATGTGGGACAGTTTGTGCTACCATATTCTCCTGCCTGAGGACTAGTCTTCACAAGCATGCTAACTATTTCCTCCCTTCAAGAAGCTTTTGAAGCTGCAGTGAAATTTCAGAGTCCCACGATATCATTTAAGTGAAGGTAAATCTGTTACTTGTACTGTGATGAGGTGCTTTAACCAATGAGAAGATGGAAGACTAATGAGAAGATGGAAGATTAAGTGATCTAGCACGATGGGGCGGATCGTCGAATCAAAGATTTTACCAAGGATTAAACATTACTAACAATTTCAAGGATACAGCCAGAGATCCGGGACCTCCTACAGGGCTTCCTAAAGCCGACCTTCCCACCCTGGACACACACTGCCTCATTCAGGCTGAAATGAGGTCTCTAACAGAGATTTGTTGTCACCTCACACAGTGGCAAGAATTCACATTATGAAACAGCTCCATTTTGTAGACTCTGAGAGTTATTTATCTTGTATGACATTCTCTGAAGAGCCAGCCCTCAAAAACCATATTGTTGGTTTGTTTTCCATAAACAATCCTAAACCAGAGATACCCAGCTCTTATCATTCCATAGACAAGGCTTCTCCTTTGATCAAATATCATTACTTTTATTTCCAAGGGGTCAAATTACCAAGTTATTTTTACAAGTTGATCAAAACAAGTCATCAACCTTCTTTTCTTTCCAGAAAAGAAGTACATAACAGATCAACAGCTTTAACTCCATCCTGTCCAGGTGGTAACCAGACTAGATGCATATCTGGGTTCTACCAACTGGTGGCTGTCTGATCTGATCTGTCTTCTCTGAATCATAGCTGTGGATATTAACATTTAACTTTCTGGATTTTCATTAATGTTAGTTGTGATAATTACCACCAGAACCAGGATATCTACATCTTAATCAAGTCTCAGCATCTACCACCACCCACCCATAATAGAAACACAAAGTACAAAGGAGATTTTCAAAATTTCATCTCTCACCATCTGCATTGTATCACCTGGAGGATTCTGTGGGGTTTTAAAATATATGGGGCTCCATCCCAGAACTATTCAATCAGCATCTTTAGTGGTAGAACCACCAGGAAAATGCATTTTAAAATATCCCAGTGTGATTTTTATACACACAAAATCTAGACCACCTGCCCTAAATGGGCATCAGAGTGGTGCACTCTGGTGAAAAAAACCAGACAGTATGTAATACATGTTCATCACAGTTCTCAGCACAGAATATACTCTGAATAAACAATTTTGATGATGAGAAGCCCCAGGAGTCCTCCTTGTTCTGCTCAGTGTCATCAGTATCCTAGTTAAGAACTCATCCTGTGTAATCAGGAACCATCACTCTTTAGGTAAAGCTGGAGGTGACAGGGATAAAACAAAAATAAAATATTTTGGCCCAAAGAAACCTTGCAACACTTTCCTAATAATCTGTTCTCAGCAGAAATTTATTGGGACATAGAAGCTGTATACATTTTGACGATGCTTTATCACCCGAAGCCATGTGGACCAGAGCTAGAATGAACTAGCTGTCCCATTTTGATAGAGCGTTCTTTAATCTCACAGGGCCTGGATGTGCAGTTCCTGAAAGTTAGAGGACAGGGAAAAAAAAAAAAAAATCAGCGAATCACCCACCGCATTTCTCTATGTTTCGCTTTCAGGCTGCAGTAGACACGAGGAAAGAGGACCTGGTTACAAATCTGAATCCAGGTCCTCTGGGCCTTAAACACATATTTTTCCTTTTATCTTTCTGAAAGTTATACTTCACACTGTATCTAAACACAAAATAAGGAAATACTCATGAAAACACCTAACATAACTCCCGACATGGTAGGCACTCCAGAAAAAATAGTTTCCAGGTGCTATTTCAGGGTTAGTTACAGCAAAATAGCATAAATAATATTCTTTCATAATTTTCTTGGCCAAAATTCATTCTTACTTGCTTAGATCTTAAACTGTAGGAAAACTCGAGTGAGAGTGACTGTTAATGCTGGTTTTAAAACTGAGTTTTGATCACAACTGACTCTTTCATCCCTCTCTTCCTCCATTTATCACTGAGTGGTGCTTCTTTCTCATCTGACATTTGGCTCTGTGACTGACCACGGCCTCATTCACACATCAGATGTGTCCTGAGCAGCCTCAATCCACCTACTCCCTGAGGGTCCCTCACTGCCCCACCACCCTGTGACCTTGATCTTGTTGTTTCAGGGGAATACTGAGCTCCTCCAGCCTTGGCTGCCAACTGAGTTCCTAGGTGTTTGTCTGACTGAGGATGTGTGTATATATATATATATATATATATATATATATATATATATATGCACTTAATTTAATGGTATAACATTGTATATAGATGAGTTAATCATTTGAAAGCTTTCCTGTGTACTTTAAAATCTCTGCTGGGGCTTCCCTGGGGGCGCAGTGGTTGAGAGTCCACCTGCCGATGCAGGGGACACGGGTTCATGCACTGGTCAGGGAAGATCCCACATGCTGCGGAGCAGCTGGGCCTGTGAGCCATGGCTATTGAGCCTGAGCGTCTGGAGCCTGTGCTTCACAACGGGAGAGGCCACAACAGTGAGAGGTCCGCATACCACAAAAAAAAAAAAAAAAATCTCTGCTGATGCATATTTTATTTGGTTGTGAGGATGAATGCATCTTCAAACTTATTAATAGTTCATTTAAGTACTTTTTTAAAAAACTCCATTTCTCCTTTATTAAACTTTTAATTCTTAAACAGTTGATTCAGTCTTGATAAAGTGCCTCAGTGATCAGTGTTAAATGCTGCAACTAGTTTTTAAAAATTGTGCAAAAAAACTATACAGAAGTACATTTATGGTTGTTTGACTTTTGACAAAGATTCCAAGGTAATTCAATGGGTAAAGGACGGTTTTTCAATAAACGAAGCCAGAAAAAATGGATATCCACAAATAAATTAGTAAGCTGGATCTCTACCACACCCAATACAAAAAAAATAACTCAAAGTGAATCATAAAAGTAAATATAAGAGCAAAAATTATAAAATTTTAAAAATAAAATATAAAAGAAAATCTTCATGACTTTGGTTTGGGCAAAAAGTTCTTAGATCTGACACCAAATTCATGATACATAAAATAATAGATAGGTAAACTAAACTATATCAAAAATATATAATATTGTGCTTCAAAAAACATCATTAAGAAGATTAAAGGTGACAGTCACCTGCAGGAAGACACTGGAACTGACCAAAAAATATACCTCACATCCAAAGACAAAGAAGAAGTCACAGTGAGATGGTAGGAGGGGTGTAATCACAACAAAATCAAATCCCATAACTGCTGGGTGGGTGACTCACAAACCAGAGAACAATTTATACTACAGAAGCCCACCCACTGGAGTGAAGGTTCTGAGCCCCATATCAGGCTTCCAAACCTGGGGAGCTTGCAATGGGAGGAGGAATTCCTAGAGAATCAGACTTTGACGGCTAGTGGGATTTGACTGCAGGACTTTGACAGGACTGGGGGAAAGAGAGACTCCACTCTTGGGGGGCACACACAAAGTAGTACAGGGGAAGGAGCAGTGACTCCATAGAGACTGAACCAGACCTACCTGCTAGTGTTGGAGGGTCTCCTGCAGAGGTCGGGTGTGGCTGTGTCTCACTGAGGAAAAGGACACTGGCAGCAGAAGTTCTGGGAAGTACTCCTTGGTGTGAGCCCTCCCAGAGTCTGTCATTAGCCCCATCAAAGAGCCCAGGTAGGCTCCAGTGTCGGGTTGCTTCAGGCCAAAAAACCAACAGGGAGGAAACACAGTCCCACCAATCAGCAGACAAGTGGATTAAAGTTTTACTGAGCTCTGCCCACCAAAGCAACAGCCAGCTCTACCCACCGAGTCCCTCCAATCAGGAAACTTGCGCAAGCCTCTTAGATAGCCTCGTCCACCAGAGGGCAGACAGCAGAAGCAAGAACTACAATCCTGCAGCCTCTGGAACAAAAACTACATTCAAAGAAAGAGACAAGATGAAAAGGCAGAGAGCTATGTACCAGATGAAGGAACAAGATAAAACCCCAGAAAAACAACTAAATTAAGTGGAGATAGGCAACCTTCCAGAAAAACAATTCAGAATAATCATAGTGAAGATGATCCAGGATCTTGGAAAAAGAATGAAGGCAAAGATTGAGAAGATGCAAGAAATGTTTAAAAAATACCTAAAAGAATTAAACAACAAACAAACAGAGATTAACAATACAATAACAGAAATGAAAAATACACTAGAAGGAATCAATAGCAGAATAATAGAGGCAGAAGAAAGGATAAGTGACCTGGAAGACAGAATGGTGGAATTCACTGCTGCAGACTAGAATAAAGAAAAAAGAATGAAAGGAAATGAAGATAGTCTAAGAGACCTCTGGCACAAAATTAAATGCAACAACGTTCACGTTAGAGGTGTCCCAGAAGGAGAATAGTGAGAGAAAGGACCAGAGAAAATATATGAAGAGATTATAGTCAAAAACTTCCCTAACATAGAAAAGGAAATAATCACCCAAGTCCAGGAAGCACAGAGACTCCCATACAGGATGAACCCAAGGAGAAACCCATCAAGACACACAGTAAACAAATTGGCAAAAATTAAAGACAAAGAAAAAATATTGAAAGCAGCAAGGGAAAAACAACAAATAACATACAAGGGAACTCCAATAACAGCTGATTAAATCATCAGAAAATCTACAAACCAGAAGGGAGTGGCATGACATATTTAAAGTGATGAAAAGGAAGAACCTACAATGAAGATTATTCTACCCAGCAAGGAACTCATTCAGATTTGATGGAGAAATCAAAAGCTTTACAGAAAAGTAAAAGCTAAGAGAAGTCAGCACCACCAAACCATTTCTACAATAAATGCTAAAGGAAATTTGCTAAGTGGGAAACACAAGAGAAACAAAAGACCTACAAAAACAAACCCAAAACAATTAAGAAAATGGTAATAGGAACACACATATCAACAATTACCTTAAATATGAATGGATTAAATGCTCCAACCAAAAGACACAGGCTCACTGAATGGATACAAAAGCAAGACCCAAATATATGCTGTCTAAAAGAGATCAATTTTAGGCCTAGGGACACATACAGACTGAAAGTGAGGGGATGGAAAAAGATATTCCATGCAACTGGAAATCAAAAGAAAGCTGGAGTAGCAATACTCATATCAGATAAAATAGACTTTAAAATAAAAATGTTTCAAGAGACAAGGAAGGTCACTACATAATGATCAAGGGATCAATACAAGAAGAAGATATAACAATTATAAATATATATGCACCCAACATAGGAGCACCTCAATACATAAGGCAACTGCTTCAGCTACAAAAGAGGAAATCGACAGTAACACAATAATAGTGGGGGAATTTAGCCCCTCACTTATGCCAATGGACAGATCATCCAAACAGAAAATAAATAAGGAAACGCAAGCTTACATGACACAATAGACGAGATAGATTTAATTGATATTTATAGGACATTCCATCCAAAAACAGCAGATTACACTTTCTTCTCAAGTGTGCAGAAAATATTCTCCAGGATAGACCACATCTTGAGTCACAAATCAAGCCTCAGTAAATTTAAGAAAACTGAAATCACATCAAGCATCTTTTCTGACCAAAACACTATGAGATTAGAGATCAATTACAGGGGAAAAAAAAAAGTAAAAAACATGAACACATGGAGGCTAAACAATACGTTATTAAATAACCAAGACATCACTGAAGAAATCAAAGAGGAAATAAAAAAATACCTAGAGGCAAATGACAATGAAAACACGATGCTCCAAAACCTATGGGTTGCAGCAAAAGCAGTTCTAAGAGGGAAGTTTATAGCAATACAATCCTACCTCAAGAAACAAGAAAAATCTCACATAAACAATCTAACCTTACACCTAAAGGAACTAGATAAAGGAGAACAAACAAGACCAAATGTTAGTAGAAGGAAAGAAATCATAAAGATCAGAGCAGAAATAAATGAAATAAAAACAAACAAAACAATAGCAAAGATCAATAAAACTGAAAGATGTTTAATTGAGAACATAAACAAAATTGATAAACCACTAGCCAAACTCATCAAGAAAAAGAGAGAGAGGACTCAAATCAATAAAATTAGAAATGAAAAAGGAAAAGTTACAGCAGACACTGCAGAAACACTAAACATCCTAAGAGACTACTACAAGCAACTCTTTGCCAATAAAATGGACAACCTAGAAGAAACGGACAAATTCTTAGAAAGGTATAACCTTCCAAGACTGAACCAGGAAGAAATAGAAAAGCTGAACAGACCAATCACAAGCACTGAAATTGAAACTGTGATTAAAAATCTTCCAATAAACAGAAGTCCAGGACCAGATGGCTTCACAGGTGAATTCTATCAAACATTTAGAGAAGAGCTAACACCCATCCTTCTCAAACTCTTCCAAAAAATTATGGAGGAAGGAACACTCTCAAACTTATTCTATGAGGCCACCATCACCCTGACACCAAAACCAGACAAAGATACTACAAAACAAGAAAATTAAAGACCAATATCACTCATGAATATAGATGCAAAATCCTCAAAAAATATTAGCAACCAGAAACCAACAACACACTAAAACGGACATACATCATGATCAAGTGGGATTTATCTGAGGGATTCAAGGATTCTTCAGTATATGCAAATCAATCAATGTGATACACCATATTCACAAATTGAAGAGTAAAAACCATATGATCATCTCAATAGATGCAGAGCAAGATTTTGACAAAATTCAACACCCATTCATGATAAAAGCTCTCCAGAAAGTGGGCGTAGAGGGAACCTACCTCAACATAATAAGGGCCATATGCAACAAACCCACAGCAAACATCATTCTCAATGGTGAAAAACTGAAAGCATTTTCTCTAAGATCAGGAACAAGACAAGGATGTCCCCTCTCACCATTATTGTTCAACATAGTATTGGAAGTCCTAGCCACGGCAATCAGAGAAAAAAAAAGAAATAAAAGGAATACAAATTGGAAAAGAAGAAGTAAAACTGCCACTGTTTGCAGATGACATGATACTATACATAGAAAATCCTAAGGATGCCACCAGAAAACTACTAGAGCTAATCAATGAATTTGGTAAAGTTGCAGGATACAAAATTAATACACAGAAATCTCTTGCATTCCTATACACTAATGATGAAAAATCTGAAAGAGAAATTAAGGAAACACTCCCATTTACCATCACAACAAAAAGAATAAAATAACTAGGAAAAAACCTACCTAGGGAGAGAAAAGACCTGTATGCAGAAAAATATAAGACACTGATGAAAGAAATTAAAGATGATACCAACAGATGCAGAGATATACCATGATCTTGGATTGGAAGAATCAATATTGTGAAAATTACTATACTACCCAAAGCAATCTACAGATTCAAAGCAATCTTCAGATTCAAAGCAATCCCTATCAAATTACCAATGGCATTTTTTATGGAAGTAGAACAAAAAGTCTTAAAATTTTTATAGAGACACAAAAGACCCCGAATAGCCAAAGCAGCCTTGAGGGAAAAAAACAGAGCTGGAGGAATCAGACTCCCTGACTTCAGACTATACTACAAAGCTACAGTAATCATGACAATATGGTACTGGCACAAAAACAGAAACTTAGATCAATGGAACAAGTTAGAAAGCCCAGAGATAAACTGATGCACCTATGGTCAACTATTCTATGACAAAGGAGGCAAGGATATACAATGCAGAAAAGACAGTCTCTTCAATAAGTGGTGCTGGGAAAACTGGACAGCTACATGTAAAAGAATGAAATTACAACACTCCCTAACACCATACACAAAAATAAACTCAAAATGGATTAGAGACCTAAATGTAAGACCAGACACTATAAAACTCTTAGAGGAAAACATAGGAAGAACACTTTTTGACATAAATCACAGCAAGATATTTTTTGATCCAACTCCTAGAGTAATGGAAATAAAAACGAAATAAACAAATGGGACCTAATGAAACTTCAAAACTTTTGCACTGCAAAGGAAACCATAAACAAGACAGAAAGACAATCCTAAGAATGGGAGAAAATATTGGCAAACGAATCAACAGGCAAAGGATTAGTCTCCAAATGTATAAACAGCTCCTGCAGCTCAATATTAAAAAAACAAACAACCCAATCCAAAAATGGGCAGAAAACCTAAATAGACATTTCTCCAAAGAAGACATACAGATTGCCAACAGACACATGAAAGAATGCTCAACATCATTAATCATTAGAGAAATGCAAATCAAAACTACAATGAGATATCATCTCACACCGGTCAGAATGGCCATCATCAAAAAATCTAGAAACAATAAATGCTGGAGAGGGTGTGGAGAAAAGGGAACCCTCCTGAACTGTTAGTGGGAATGTAAATTGATACAGCCCCTATGGAGAACAGTAGGGATGCTCCTTAAAAAAACTAAAAATAGAATTACCATATGACCCAGCAATCCCACTACTTGGCATATACCCACAGAAAACCATAATTCAAAAAGACACATGCACACCAATGTTCATTGCAGCACTATTTGCAATAGCCAGGTCCTGACAGCAGCCTAAATGCCCACTGACAGATGAATGGATAAAGAAGATGTGGTACATATATACAATGGAATATTACTCTGCCATAAAGAGGACCGAAATTAGGTCATTTGTTGAGACGTGGGTGTATCTAGAGACTGTCATACAGAGTGAAGTAAGTCAGAAAGAGAAAAACGAATATTGTATATGAATGCATATATGTGGAACCTAGAAAAATGGTATAGATGAACCAGTTTTCAGGACAGAAATTGAGATACAGATGTAGAGAACAAATGTATGGACACCAAGGGGGGAAAGTGCTGGGGGGGTAGGGGTGGTGTGTTGAATTTGGCGATTGTGATTGCCATGTATACACTGATGTGTATAAAATGGATGTCTAATAAGAACCTGCTGTATAAAAAATAAATAAATAAAATAAAATTCAACACAGTAAAAAAATAAAAGATTAAAGGGAAGTCATAAGCTAGAAGGAAACACTTGCAAATCATGTATTTGATAGATTGTAAAGAACTCAACTTTTCAATTATAACTAAATAAAAATCTCAATTTTAAACTGAGCATAAGTTCTAAAGCCATTTCATCATAAAAGATATCTGAATGATAAATAAGCAAATAAAAAGATAGTTTCATTAGTCATTAGGAAAGTGCAAATTACACCAAATGCCCACTGGAGTATCTATAATAAAAAGACAGACAGTACCAAGTGTTGGTATGGACACAGAGAAACAAGAACCCGTGTGCATTGCTGATAGGAATATAAAATGGTACAGCCATCTTCAGGGGCTCCCATAGAGCGGTGTTTTAGGGAATAAATCAATGCACAAATTTTAAAAATAAAAGTGTTAATTATAAACCTAATGTTATTCAACAGAGTGATGTGATTCAAAAATCCTTACTGTGACCCTCAGATGCACAGAAAACATGCCTTAAGAATAGGCAACAGCTCTGTCCTACACTTGGCTTTTCTCGGTCTAATTTGAGGGTCCTGTCAATAACACGAGCAAACCCCCTTGAGAAACACTGGTGAGTGGTCTCTGAAGTCCATTAAATGAAGAGATTCAATGGGGGAATGGAAATATTTACGGATAATTGTAAAGCTGTCACATGGATATTAACTTTTTTCTCTTCCACAAGGTCTGTGACAAAGACAATTGAAGGGAAGTTAAGGTCATATTGGTTTTAGTTCAGGTAGCACTTTACCTCAGAAAAGATGACCAAATATGGAACAGGATGATTTTGATTACCAGTCACTGGAAGTGTTGAAAGTGATCAAGGTGACAGGTTACAACTTGGCAAAGCACTAGCAAATTTTAAGCATTAAATGGAAGTGTTGACATCGGTGACTGATAACATTTCTTTGGGTCAAGAGCCTCCCTGGTAAAGCAGGACTTTTTGCCTAAATGCAAATCAATTGTTATTTAATGAAGCCATCAGAAATGTGACCTAGAAACAAAGTGCAACTTGCCTTAAAAAGTTAAACTTAACCTAAAGTAGATTTTATAGTGAGCCAACGATAAAAGCCACATTGTAAATGCCACTATGCAAAACTCGTAGGTGGTTTATAATTTAGCACAAGTCAGTGAAGAATTCTTCAGTACCTTGGGGAATTAACTCAGCTAAAATAAAAATGGATTTTAGTAAGGGAAAACACAATCAGTTAAGCATAAGAAAGCCTGTTCTAATAAAAAAATAATAATAAGGAAACAAAGTGTATTTTGAAATTTCTTACCATGGAAATAAATTATACGGAAAAAGAGAAATACTGATACTGTACTAGGAACAAAATGAGGAAAGTATGACCCCAAAAGAGATTTCATGTACAGATTCCCCTAGAGGTGCTGAGTCTTTAGCAAGGGAGGGGATATATAACTAAAATGACACTTATGTCAGATGTAGAGCAAGGTAAACATGCCCAGAGACAGAGAGGTGGGGAAGAAGGGGAACTACCTCCCTGTAAAGGGGACCGACTCCTAAAACTGAGAGGGGCTCAAGTGTCAAATATCAAAACGTACCAAGTCTTCTATCAGAACCTTTGCCATTTCTCAATATTGGAGGGAAGAAGAAAGAAAGGAAAGAATGAGAGTGAGTCATCTTTGTGTAAAGTGGGGGATGGTTGGGCTCCCTCAGGCTTTACCTAGGAGATAGTCCCAGAAAATGAACAGTTAAGGCTTTTGTAGTTTTCATGTTCACAAGGATTTAACCAATGACTGTTGACAAGCTCATGAGCATGACATCAACTAAGGCCCCCATGCCCTTCCAGTCCCCAGGTGTGCGGTGGTCTCCCATGTGCATTCATCTCCAAGGCTCCCTCATCTGAGACCCTTAGATATGCTTCCCACAGCCTAAGTTAAATTCTGCCAGTATCTGCCCTAAACCCCTGCAGCTCATAGCTCCTTTCTGCGGGCCCTCAACACCTGCTCGTTTTTATCTGTTGAACATACTCACCTCTGGGTCTGCTTGCAGTTATTCACTTACCTCCACAATTTATTAACTCTGTTATAGTCACAGGCATAAAGAATTTGGATATGATTCCAGAATTTGCTGTTCTTTTTGAGATGTATTTCCAGGCACTTTGTGACCCTGTAACTTTGAAAGGACCCATATGAAAGAAAGTTTATTATTAGAGCTACAACCAGCAGGGTGGCTTTCGTTACAGGCCTGGCAGCAAGCGATATGATGAAAGATTTCACTTTTTAGCTCAGTTAAAATTTAACAAGTGCAAATTCAAGCAAGCAGCGATTTTGTGTTAGCAAAATGTCATTCTATGAGTTTGTTTCTTCTGAGATAAAGTCTGGTTTCATAAAAAAATAAAGCATGCCAGACATCTAATAATTCTATCGTCCTTTTCTATAGTTTAAAATTTAGCTGTAACTTTCTAAGGATCAGTATAAAAATGGTGGGATAGAATAATGACAATGAATTATTCATAATAAAAATCTGGGGCCTTAATTTTGCAGGTTATTTATAATTCCCTTTCTTCTTATGGAAACATCATCCTTAGAATTATAGAAGATGTGGGATGATTAAACTGAAAACCATCTGTTGTTAATACAATGACATGAACCTGTACTAAGCACTAAGTGACAGCAACAGTGGACTTCATTATCAGTATTCGGTTCCCATGAGGGTGGCCAGTTTTGCCAAAGGCATTATGTGACCATTGCACGTGAATCCTTTGAATGGTATTTTATCAATGCTAAGGAAATGCACCCTTTTCCTCTTACAGTGGAAATGAAGCTTTCTTTTGTTCACACAATAGCAATTATATCTAATAGTGAATCATCAAGATTTTTGAAAAATCAAATCCTGCTTTTATCAGAAAGTAAGTAATTGGCATAGATATTTATGATTAAGTCAGGAACCCTAGACTTCAGTTCTGGCAATTAGTAAAATTCCTAACTGTACTAAACTCTTTTATCAAACAGGAGAATGAATTTGCACTCAGACAATTTCATAAAGATGCTGAAGGAGAAAATAATGTGCTCCTTGGTTCAGGCCTCTCAAGGAATCAAGGGGTCCCAAGATCACCACTAATCTCACAGTCCTGCACCCAGAAACACATCTGAACCCATGCAACTTCTTCAACACTTGTGCAGTAGGTTAAAAAAACCTGAAATCCATAGATACCTTCCTAAGTTCTGTGAGTTCCCCGTGAGTACTGGTTCATTTGGTGTTTCCATTTTGATGAGGATAATAAAAGAAGTTCTTAAAGCATTTAAAACTACCACATGATGCTGTACTGTTATATAATTACTTGCCTCACATTTATATGTGTTTGTGATCAGATTCATTATAAAACTTACTTTAATTTTAATGTATTAATAAGTAAAGAATGAAGGTAGATTTAACATGCAAATTGTGCATTCTTACCAAATTACTTTTTTGTATGCTGTTCAAATAACTGTTTCACATTTCTCAATTCAACACATTTTTTTGGAGTGGTTTCTCAGCATCAGCCACTCCTCTGTACCCAGAACTGAAAAAATAATGTTGAATGAGAAAACATACTCTTGGGGAATATACATCCTCTCAAGTCAGAGAGGAAGTAAGTGAATCAACACATAAATAATGCCCTTCCATTCATTGATCAGAAAGCTAAAAGATGGTGCTACCTGGTAAGAAGGGGATGGAACCGTTTGGTTGGAACCATCTGGCCAGAAAGCTGTCTCTGACTTCTGAGTGTTGGGAAGGAACCTGCAGTGTGAATGTCATTGGAAAGAGGATGCCAGGCTGGGAGCACCTCCAAGTATGAAGCCCTTACCTTGGAAACACGGAATTCTACATACAAAAAAGCCCATATGGCTGACGTGTCAGTGGCTGGCTTATGGCTGCTGTGGGATGAAGTTGGAGCAGTAGCAAGAGGAGGCGTGCAGAGCTGTGTAAATATGGGCAACAAGGTAGAATATTATGTCAAATATGATGGGAAATATTCAGATGGTTTTATTATTTTTAAGGTTGTTTTTTTAAAATTTTTATTGAGGTACAGTAAGCACATAAAATTGTAAGATATGAAAATATACATTATGATCACTTGAGATGTACAACTTATGAAAGGATTCATCCCATCTAGCTATTTAAGACATCCATCACCTCACATAATTATCTTTTTTCTTTTTAGTGAGACCATTTAAGTTTGACTCTCCTAGAAAATTTTAATTCTAGAATACAGTGTTATAAGCATAATACATATAATACATTATTGTATATGTTTTATTATTGTTTTGGCTTGACATCTTTGGGCCCATAAAGGTGGTTGGAACAATGCCATAGAACCTGCGTTCAAATCCTCTCTCCAGCACTTAATTATGTGATCTGAGTCTGTAACCTTGGTATATATGAACCTTCAATAATTTCATGAAGAGATTTTCTAATTCAACACATATTTGTGAAAGACAGCTGTCTACCAGACATTGTGTGTGCTAGGGATTTCCTTACATCATACTAGTAATTCTCTCAGCCAGTTCCATGAAGTAGGCATTGTTATTCCCATTTCATTCACCTGGCAAGTGGTGGGGCAGGGATTTATTTACACATCGATTATATGAAATCCAACATCCTCCAAATTATAGAAATAAAATAATGAATTTAACCATACTAAAGCTGGGGAGTTAACTACTAAGTAAGGGATATGAAGCCAAAGAAAAAGGGCTAAAAAATGATGTTTTAAAACTATATGTTGGGCTTCCCTGTTGGCGCAGTGGTTGAGAGTCTGCCTGCCAATGCAGGGGATATGAGTTCATGCCCCGGTCCGGGAAGATGACACATGCTGAGGAGCGGCTGGGCCCATGAGCCATGGCTGCTGAGCCTGCACGTCCGGAGCCTGTACTCTGCAATGGGAGAGGCCACAACAGTGACAGGCCTGCGTTAAAAAAAAAAAAAAAAAAAAAAAGAAAAAAGAAACCTATATGTTGTTGGGACTTCCCTGGTAGTCTAGTGGTTAAGAATATGTACTCCCAAAGCAGGGGTCCCAGGTTCGATCCCTGGTCAGTGAACTAGATCTCACATGCATGCCACAACTAAGAGTACACATGATACAACTAAGGAGCCCATCTGCCACAATTAAGACCCTGTGCAACCAAATAAATAAATAAATAGATAGATAAAAATATGTATACATAAAAAACTATATGTTGTTCATAAAATTGAAGACCCATAGTGTGAAATTAACTAGAAATCATCTTTTGTGATAAAGTGGAGCAGTCATTTTCTTATCACCCTAAACTGCAAAGGTGTTCAACTCCTACAAACTAATCAAAACTATCAAGGAAAAAATATATGAGTTCATGGTTTTGGTTAATTCTTCTCTTTGTTGTCTTCCCTGATGTCTTTAGATTCTTGCTCTGCTCATTTCTCTTCTCACTTATACATCTTTAAAAGATGCTTTCATAAGCAAAGAAGATAAAAACCAGTTATGATTCATGTCATTTAGCTTGAATGAGCTTTAGTCTGGACTGACTTAGGATGACATCGACCTGGAGTTTGA
Organism: Platanista minor; assembly: GCA_004363435.1. Lineage (NCBI taxonomy): Eukaryota > Metazoa > Chordata > Mammalia > Artiodactyla > Platanistidae > Platanista > Platanista minor. Next base: position 22,355 of record RJWK010023518.1, read on the forward strand.
GATGATGCTCACATTCAACGACTAACTTAGAATCCTCTAAGTTAGAGGATGTCTACTCTGGGGAGGTGTCTACTGGGGAGGTGTCTACTCTCTCCTGTAAAGAAGAATCAATGAAATGAAGTAAAATAAAATGAAATTGGAGTATGGACTATCACTCTGTTGAGAACACAGTTGATTCTACTTCCACATTTAGATTAGTTAATACATCATATTTCCAAAAGAAATAAAAGCATGTTAACAACTCCGTATGAAAAGGTCCTTAAAAAATCAATCTGCGTTTACAAAACACACATGAAAGTCAGTGAGGACAACTCTTGACACAACTTGAAAGGGGAATCGAACAATGTTTCCAGGATGATTTCTAAGGTCCCGTTAGCAATCACGCCAAGACCCAAAATCATCTTAAATGGAGTTTAGCTACTGAATTAAAAGAGACATCTCCAATCTTTTGGAAGTTAATCTAAATCTGCTTCAAGTTTAAAGACAATTAAAAAGGGAAAATCCCTTGTGAGTTCTGAAAACTTCAAACAAATGTTACCATTGGTTGTCAGGCATTTCTTGCATTAAATAAACTAAGTTAGAATGTATGTACTTGGGCCCATGATCACAGCCAACTTCATCTCTCAGTTGGGTCACACGAACAAGGCTACATCAGCTGACTTCAACCTCTAAAAATAAGTCTTATGCTTAGGCTAAAAATAATTAATTCACAGACAGTGTAAACGATCCTGGATCCTGAAATTCGTTTTGACTTTTCCCTATTCTGAGTTGAATGACTGTGCTGTAATTTTTGTATTGGGAGGGAGGGAGAGAATGTACAAGAAAATTATTCATATTTAATGAAACTGTCATGCAAACAAATCTAGCATCATTCAAAACATGCAAAAATGCATTTTCTTTATTTTGAATAAACCCTCAAAAAAGGATAGGAAAATCCACAAAGGTAATGACTGGGCTTTTCTGTAGGGGTTTATTCTTCAGAGTAAGCATCTGCCAATTTAGCACTCACCTGCCTCCGTGCCCAGTGTCGCTGAACAGAGAAATCATCTGATGATTCTGGCTTGATGAGGTAAAACACAAAATAAGCTGGAGTTTAGGAACCATTTGTATGTTTAATGGCCTCCATGAAAAGTGTTCTCTGGAGACCCAAGCCCGGCCAGCAGATGTTACATGCAAATGAGGCTTTTCCCTTCAGACACCAACACACTGTCGCTGAGTTTCCTGCCCACTCTAGACCCTGAGTTGTTGACTGGAAGATATGACTGGGTTCAAGTGCAGAGGTTTGAATTTAGGGGGAAAAATGCTGTGCTTGGACTTAAAACACACAGTGACCTTTTAGTGATGTAAGTGAAAAGAATTGCTCAATGACTCACACCCACTTAGCTCTGTGTAAATTCTCTTAGGGCAGTTTGATGCCACGGGTCATGCAATCTGGCCCATGTGGCTGCTCCAGCATCTGCAGAAGCCTCGGGGCAGCTTTCTGGGACACGTTCTCTGTCCTGGGAGTTTCTGCCCTTTCAATCTTCTCCCTGGGTCCCTTGGATGTGGGTTGTCGGAGGGCACACAGATTTGCAACCCAGTCAATACAGTCAAAGACATTTTTATTCCAGTGCTAAGCTTGTCCTTTTTTGCTTTTGCTCTTGTTTTGCTTTGCTTTCTACACAGTTCCCTTAGATAATCCTGTCCTGTCATCTGTTGTAAGAATCAGCATTATTTTATGTACAACTAAGAAAAAAAAAAAAAAAGCCAATTATACACTGACATTTGTTCCTTATTTTATAGATGCTAAAACGTGGGGAAACAAGAGTGTATTAGAACTGGGGGAATTCAGTATTTTCCAGACAATTCTGTGTCAATAACTATACTCCACATTCTTTTTGAGATAGTTCTCAAATTTGCTGTCTTTCTTTGATTTCTTGCTGCCAGATTCTCCCTCTGAACTTACAGGCTACATCAGACTGGCCTGCAGCAAGACATGGGGAGTTCGTCCACAATCTGTATGGAAACACAAAAGACCCCAAATAGCCAAAGTAATCTTGAGAATGAAAAACGGAGCTGGAGGAATCAGGCTCCCTGCCTTCAGACTGTACTACAAAGCTACAGTAATCAAGACAGTATGGTACTGGCACAAAAACAGAAATACAGATCAATGGAACAGGATAGAAAGCCCAGAGATAAACCCACACACATATGGTCACCTTACCTTTGATAAAGAAGGCAGGAATGTACAGTGGAGAAAGGACAACCTCTTCAATAAGTGGTGCTGGGAAAACTGGACAGGTACATGTTAAAGTATGAGACTAGAATACTCCCTAACACCATACACAAAAATAAGCTCAAAATGGATTAAAGACCTAAACGTAAGGCCAGAAACTACCAAACTCTTGAAGGAAAACATAGGCAGAACACTCTGTGACATAAATCGCAGCAAGATTCTTTTTGACCCAGCTCCTAGAGAAATGGAAATAAAAACAAAAATAAACAAGTGGAACCTAATGAAACTTCAAAGCTTTTGCACTGCAAAGGAAACCACAAGCAAGACCAAAAGACAACCCTCAGAATGGGAGAAAATATTTGCAAATGAAGCAACTGATAAAGGATTAATCTCCAGAATTTACAAGCAGCTCATGCAGCTCAATAACAAAAAAACAAACAACCCAATCCAAAAATGGGCAGAAGACCTAAATAGATATGTCTCCAAAGAAGATATACAGACTGCCAACAAACACATGAAAGAATGCTCAACATCATTAACCGTTAGAGAAATGCAAATCAAAACTACAATGAGATATCCTCTCGCACTGGTCAGAATGGCCATCATCAAAAAATTTAGAAACAATAAATGCTGGAGAGGGTGTGGAGAAAAGGGAACCCTCTTGCACTGCTGGTGGGAATGTGAATTGGCACAGCCACTATGCAGAACAGTATGGAGTTTCCTTAAAAACTACAAATAGAACTATCATATGACCCAGCAATCCCACTACTGGGCATATACCCTGAGAAAACCATAATTCAAAAAGAGTCATGTACCAAATTGTTCATTGCAGCTCTATTTACAATAGCCAGGAAATGGAAGCAACCTAAGTGTCCATCGACAAATGAATGGATAAAGAAGATGTGGCACATATATACAATGGAATATTACTCAGCCATAAAAAGAAACGAAATGGAGTTATTTGTAGTGAGGTGGATGGACCTGGAGTCTGTCATACAGAGTGAAGTAAGTCAGAAAGAGAAAGACAAATACCGTATGCTAACACATATATATGTAATCTAAGAAAAAAATGAAATGTTGTCAGGAACCTAGGGGCAAGACGGGAATACACAGACTTACTAGAGAATGGACTTGAGGATATGGGGAGGGGGAGGGGTAAGCTGTGATAAGGTGAGAGAGTGGCATGGACATATGTACACTACCAAACGTAAAATAGATAGCTAGTGGGAAGCAGCCGCATAGCACAGGGAGATCAGTTCGGTGCTTTGTGATCACCTGGATGGGTGGGATGGGGAGGGTGGGAAGGAGGGAGACACAAGAGGTAGGAGATATGGGAACATATGTATATGTATAATTGATTCACTTTGTTATAAAGCAGAAACTAACACCATTGTAAAGCAGTTATACTCCAATAAAGATGTAAAACAAAAAACAAACAAACAAACAAAAACAATCTGGTAATGAGGTTTTGTCTTGGTTCCTTGTAGCCTGCAGAGGTTTTATCAGGTCTTTGTCATTCAAGGTCTTTTCTCCGATTCATGCCTTAATATGGGAACTACCCAGCAATTAGTTTTTCCTACCATCTAAACCTACAAATTTTTAGACTTCTCTGTTTGTTTGTTTTTTTCTGCTTGAAAAGCAGTTATTCTTTTCTGAGACTTCTCCCTCTCTCTTCAGGCTTGCTCTCTCCTCCCTCTCCCCAAATCCTCTCCAATACCTTGACAAATAAATACCGCTTACAGCAACAAACACACAACAAAACTCTCCTATTATCAACTGCTTCCACTGCAGCTGAATTTCAGCCAGCAATTTCCAAGCTATTGAATGTGACAGCTCTACCAGGCATCCTCGCATTCCATGAATCTCAATCGCTTAAATCTCCCAGAAGTTTTCTCACTGCCTGTCATTCAAACATGCAGCCAGTGGCTTTATTTTGTTTTCACTTTTGAATTTGTTCCTTTTTTTTAACTTCTGAAATCGCAGTTTATTTTTTTAATTAATCTTTATTGGAGTCGAGTTGCTTTACAATGTTGTGCTAGCTTCTACTGCACAGCAATGAATCAGCCATACATACACATATATCCCTGCCCTTTTGTATTTCCCTCCCATTTAGGACACCACAGTGCATTATCACTTTTGAATTTTTGATGTACATATATACAGAGTGGGGAGAGAATTAAGAGAGATATGAAGGTTTCAACACAGAGTATGGTCTCCAAGTCAGCTTTCCTGTGTCGAAATGTCCATTCTGTCCACTTTTATTAGCTGGAAACCTTGGGGAAGTTACTTAAGCAGCATTTCCTCGAGCGTAAAAATGTATTGCCTGGTTGAGTAAATGGTTGCACGTGTTTAAAGCCCTTAAAGCAATGTCTGGGATCGAATGTCAAATAAAAGTGACTGCACACTGTGGCTGGTCACTGAGAGCCTGTGTGCAGCATGTGTCCCAGCTGTGGATGATGGACTTTTGTCCCCAACAGATTTGTCCCATTGTTTTTTTTTAGAGTAAGGCATGGCACTGCTGTGGCATTTTCATCTCCTAGAACAAAATGCTTGTTTGCATTAACAATTATGCAGGAAATGGGCAAATTCTGGAATTATTGTGGAGGACAGAGTTAAAGAAGTATATCAGGCTGAGAAAAACTTTTTTTTTTTTTTTATTTAAACTGTTCATTAGTGAGACAAACACACAATATGTGTACCTTTGTTCTGGGAAGAAAATAGTACTTTTACAGAGTCCATTTGATCGTTGGTACTAAAAATGGAACGTAGCCAACCTCCTCTTACCGAAAATTATGTCCTGGGATCTCCCATTAGGCTCATGTTCTCACATTTGGTGTGTTTTGGGTGCAGTTGGCAGGTCCCAGCCAGTCAAAATTCCTACGTTGAGATGTGGACCAGACATCAGGGCCATTTCATGTTCATCCACATGACTGGAGCAGAGGGGGCAGGGGGAATATATCAAAGTTATTTTTAAGTCCTCAGAACACAGACACATAAAAGAGCTCATTTTCTAAACAATGTAACTAAGGAAATCCCCTACCTGGATACAGAAATCTGACCAGACTTGCTCCTGGGAACCTGAGTATCTATATCATAAGACATTCAGAGAAGGACTTTGTAATTTTCTGAAATCTAAATGAAAAACATTCAAACCAGAGTTTTGTATTTTAAAATTTAATTTATTCATTTAAAAATATTTAGTCACCCTTTTAGTTTTATTGCATAACATTTTTTAATGGTGAAAGTAATTCAAGCATTTAAAAAAATCATAGAATAAAACATATAAAATAAAAAGTCAAAACACCCCTCCCCAATCAGCACCCCGCCCCCTTGTGGAGGGAAAGAGCAGAGTTTCCCAAATAGTTTCTATGAATTTATGGGTCACTTTATTGTGTCGTGTTTTTAAAGAAATGGAATCATACTGTACATAACGTTCTATAAAATATCTCACCTTCAAGTAGTGATAAAAGCCAAAGAGAAATCAGGAGAGAGAGAGAGAGAGAGCCCTTTAGGACTAGGAGGATGTTGTGACTGCCAGTCTCCCAGGGAGACCTGCAAACCCATCCGGGGCACGTGGAGACAAAACCGACGGGCTTGTGACCGGCCTGAAATCACCAGTTCTGCAAGGAAACTCCTGTTGAATTGGTCAATCAATGCTGACATTAAAATGGTAAACAACTCTAAAGGGGATTGGAGTGGGCGTGTGAAACCAAGGATGCTAAGCCTGTTATTTCCCTTTGCCTTTTCTTGTCTGGGACTCTTGCATACATCTCTGCTCCTGCTTGGGTGCCATTAAGATTCTAGCATTTTTCTTTCCTATGAAATATAATTAAACACTATATATATATATTTGTATTTTTTTCATCTTTATTGGAGTATAATTGCTTTACAATGGTGTGTTAGTTTCTGCTTTATAACAAAGTGAATCAATTATACATATACATATGTTCCCATATCTCCTCCCTCTTGAGTCTCCCTCCCTCGCACCCTCCCTATCCCACCCATCCAGGTGGTCACAAAGCACCGAGCTGATCTCCCTGTGCTATGCGGCTGCTTCCCACTAGCTATCTATTTTACGTTTGGTAGTGTATATATGTCCATGCCACTCTCTCACTTTATCACAGCTTACCCTTCCCCCTCCCCATATCCTCAAGTCCATTCTCTAGTAGGTCTGTGTCTTTATTCCCTTCTTGCCCCTAGGTTCTTCACGACATTTCTTTTTTTCTTAGATTCCATATATATGTGTTAGCATATGGTATTTGCCTTTCTCTTTCTGACTTACTTCACTCTGTATGACGGACTCCAGGTCCATCCACCTCACTACAAATAACTCCATTTCGTTTACTTTTATGGCTGAGTAATATTCCATTGTATATATGTGCCACATCTTCTTTATCCATTCATCCAGTGATGGGCACTTAGGTTGTTTCCATCTCCTGGCTATTGTAAATAGAGCTGCAGTGAACATTTTGGTACATGACT
>RJWK010023519.1:0-29038 GCA_004363435.1 Platanista minor
CGCGCACCGCAACGAAGAGTAGCCCCTGTTCGCCACATCTAAAGAAAGCCTGCACACAACAACAGAGACCCAACGCAGCCAAAAATAAATAAATAAATTTAGTAAAAAAAAAAGAAGAGAAAAGATACATGTGTCCCAATGTTCATTGCAGTGCTATTTCCAATAGCCAAGACATGGAAACAACCTAAAGATGTGGTATGTGTCTATATATATATATATATATATATATATATATATATATATATATATATATATATATATATATAAAATGGAATATTCCTCAGCCATAAAGAAGAATGAAATAATGCCATTTACAGCAACATGAATGGACCCAGAGATTATTATACTAAATGAAGTAAGTCAGACAAAGACAAATATCATACGGCATCACTTATATGTGGAATCTTAAAAAAATGATATAAATGAACTTATTTATGAAACAAATGATATAAATGAACTTATTTAGATCCACAGACATAGAAAACAAACTTATGGTTACCAAAGGGGAAAAGGTGGAGGGATAAATTAGGAGTTTGGGATTAACATATATATACTACTATATATATAATCAATAACCAATAAAGACAGCACAGGGAACTATACTCAATATTTTATAATAACCTATAAGGGAAAAGAATCTGAAAAATAATATATATATATATATATATATATATATATAAAACTGTGCTGTACACCTGAAACTAACACAACATTGTAAATCAACTATACTTAAATTAAAAAAATAAAATAAAATGGAAAATACAGGGCTTCCTGTTAAAAAAGCAAGCATTTCAAGATGGTGACCACAGAGCATTACACCAGCCAAGGCCAAGTTGCACACCCGTGAAGTCAGCCCCTTTCAACAGAGAGTGCCTCAACTCTATTTTTCTCTAAGGAAAGCCAAAGGCCTCTGAGTGCCTATGGACTGAGTCAAACCGAGTGGAGTTGGTGGCACAATTTAATCATGCACCAGAATCACAGCCCACCACACCGTCCTGTTCTATCTCAGAGACTTTGCTCTCTGGCTCTTATAAATACCATAAAAAGTGCCTTACTTTTTTGTATGGTCTTGAATAAAATTAGAGCCTTCTAAATATATATGCTAAGCTGATAGAAAGATAAAAGTAAGGAAATTAGGCCGTCATTTCCTGGAGAAGAAAATCCTACATGTACTCAGGATGGACAGTTACACAGTCCCCACCATTTGGTTGGTATCTGATGTGTTTGAAAATGCTCCACAAACCAGAGTCCTGGGAGATGAGTGATATTTCAGAGGAAACAAAAGTTAAAACTTCACCATTGGTGGGATTACTAGAATTGGACACCTGGTCACTTCAACTTCTGGTCCTGCATTTTAAACTAATTTGCAGGGTAAATAAAATCTGGAAATGATCTCGGTCTCTCTACTTGGGTTCATGTGAAAGGTATTAATTTAAGAGTTATCTTTCTTTTGGATAGAGAAGAATTGACAGTTGACCTTAATTTTCTTTAGAATATGAAATACAATTCCATAATTGATATCGAGCAGGGCCCTGTGGGGCTCCTGGGCACAAAAGCCTTTCTGTGTCTCCCATTTCTTGATTACAGGAAATAGGCTTCATTCAGCCTCCATGACCTTTCCTGAGTTACAATGGACAGGTTCAAGCAGTTGTTAATTAGGGAAGGGAGGGGATGCCAGACCAGGGAGAAACAAACAGTCAAGAGAAACAACAGTGCAGCCTTGGGGCAGGGTCCTGGTTTGCCATCAAGGGATACACACAGCAATATCTTTGAGCTGTTTTGCAGACACTGAAACCACCACCAGGTGGGAAAAGTTAACAATTAATGATGGTATGCTGCCCACAAGCACGTAGACCCCAGACCGGTTGGAACCAGAAGGTTGATGATGCTGACTCCCACTTACCTCACCACCAACCAATCAGAAGAATGTCCATGAGCTGATCATACCCTCTTTGGGCCAATACTATAAAACTCCTCACTACCCTCTCCAAGTTGGGACACACAGTTTTGAGGGCATCAGCCCACTGTGGCCACCTTTGCCTGGCAAAGCAATAAAGCCATTCTTTTCTACTTCACCCAAAACTCTGTTCCTGAGATTTAATTCGGTGTCAGGATACAGAGGCTGGATTAGGCTTCATAATATCAAGCATTTTGTGTATTTTTATGTCTGTGTAGTGTCTCGTTTGAAATATGAGTGCCTTGAGATATTGGCCTAGGTCGACATTTTTCTTTCTTTCCTCCCATCCTTCCTCCTTCCCTCCTTCCTTTCCTTCTTTCTTCCTCTCTGCTTCCTTTCTTCCTTTCTTCTTCCTCCCCTTTCCTTCCTTCATTCTATTTGTTTTAAGAATGCCTAGCAAAAAAAACAAAAACCAAAAACCTAGCATATGCTTTGCATATAAATGTGTTTAGCACATCACTTTGGGTGTACAGTCATGGTTCTTAGCTAGGGAAGCTTTTGCTCCCAGAGGCCATTGGGCAATGTCTGGAGACATTTTTCATTGTCACAGTTGGCAGGGGTGGGGAATGCTACTGACATCTAGTGGGTAAAGCCCACTGCATCGTACATCCTACAATGCTCAGGACAGCCCTCTCACCACCAAAAATGATCTGGCTCCAAATGTCAGTAGTTCCTGAGATGGAGAAACCCTACTGTAGAAGAAGAGGAGGAAACATGGAATCTACTATCAAGATCTGTCTCTCCGATTAAGAAGAGAAAAAATCCCTGGCATCTGTTCAGCATCTGTTCTGGGACCTGTTCAAATCAGAAGAGCCATGATGGAGTAGGGGGTGTGTTCCTGTGTCTGAGAGTCCCAGGGTGTCTAGCCCCAGGTGTCAGGAAAACACAGTGGAAGAAGAAAATCAGCTGGTGGAGTTTCAAAGGCAGAAAATGGTCATAAATGTGTACAGGTTTCACATATGTTTTGGATCACAGGAGGTTTACTTCCTCCTGTCTGCTCTGGGTGAGACTGGACATGCTCACCAAGGCAATGCCCTGGCTTGAGTTCCAGCTGACATTCTGAATGGAGAGACTGTATATGTGCATGAGTCACGGTTAGAAGCAGGACTGCAGACTCAATATCCTACAGAAAGAGGAGACATAAATATAAATTATTAATGACGGTATCATGGTTAAAGAAACAAGTTTCTGGGCATGTAAACAGTAACTAAACCTTCACTGTTCTCAATCACTATTTATTAGTCTTCTTAATTAACACTATTTTTTATTTGTGTCCAAAAGAAAAAAGAAAAGGGAAGGAAGAGGAGAAAGGAAAAGGCGATAGGGCTTCCTTGGTGGCGCAGTGGTTGAGAGTCCGCCTGCCGATGCAGGGGACACGGGTTCGTGCCCCGGTCCGGGAAGGTCCCACATGCCGCGGAGCGGCTGGGCCCGTGAGCCATGGCCGCTGAGCCTGCGCGTCCAGAGCCCGTGCTCCACAACAGGAGAGGCCACAGCAGTGAGAGGCCCGCGTACCGAAAAAAAAAAAAAAAAGAAAGAAAATAATAATAGCAGATTTGACCTATAAGATATTAAAGTAGATTATACTTTCTCAGTATTTAAAATAATTGGGAAAACAATGATTAAATAAATGGTATTAGGTCGACGATTAATTATGGTGGGGAAAGCCTAAAATTTTACATTATATTTATAAAATATAAAAATATTACATTTTATGCCAAATTAAATTCTAGAAAGATTTAAGATTTTTTACAAATATTGAAATTATAAGATTACTGGAAGAAAATATAAGGTACAATATCAAAGACAGAAAGAACGAAATCTACTATGTAAAAATCTGCATAAAACTGCAAAAGATTTTTGTAACATCGAATTCAAATAGATTTTAAGTACAAAACACGTGTGTGTGTGTCTGTGTGTGTATCTGTGTGTGTGTCCGTATGCATCTGTGTGCAGAGGGGTGGAACAGAAATTTGCACTATCCCAAATACTTAAAGTACTCTTCATATCTTCAAGAAAAAGCACAAATTTTTCATAGAAAAATGGGCAAACGACATGAATAGACAATTCAATAAAAAGAAATTTAAATCAACAATGCATATATATTTAAATATTAAGCTTTGGTAGTAATGAAAGAAATGCAAACAGTCCAGCAAAGACTAAAAACCAGAGTTGAAGAGCATGTGGGAAATGTACACTCATGTCCACCACTGAAGAGACTCTCAATTAGGATTGTATTTTGAGGGACTCTCGCAAGGCTGCAATCACAGGGTTGGCTGGGGGCAGAGTCATCTCAAGGCTCCATGGGGGAGTGTCCACCTGCCTGCTGGTAATCTGTTCTTTCTGGTTGTTGGTCAGAGATGTCAGTCTAGGCCACATTCAAGTCCACACATCTGAGGACATAAGAACCAGAAGTGAAGATTATTGGGGCCCATCTTGGAGGCTGCTCACCCCAGGAGACTGTTTGGCAATATGGGTCAAAAGTGTAAAAACAATGTACATTTCATTGACACATCAGTTCTAATTCTCATTATCTAAGGAAATAATTGAACAAATGCACAAAGAAAGGAATGCAGGAAAGTTCTTTATAGAATGTCATATAATAGAATAAAAATGGGAACAACCAAATGTCAGTAGTCTTGTTTAAATAAATTAGGTTATAGCTTCATAACAGAACAGTAGGATGCAGCAATTAAACTTATGTGGATGCATGCATAGTAATATAGAAAGATGTTATTGAAATATGACTGAATTAAAAATCAAATTTAAAAAATCCTTAAAATGTTAAATATATACACAGGAAAAAGTCTGGAATGACAGACTCCAAAATACTGACAATTATTATTTCTTTGAAACAATGGGAATATACATGATCTAAATTATTTTTTATTCCGGCTAATTCATATGACTTACATTTTCTACAGTGGAGATATAATATTTTATAGCAAAAATGAGCCAATGCTTGTAATGAAAAGTAAGAAAATCAAATTTCCTTGCTAATATTTGTACTGTACATTTGCACTGTGTCTTAGCTCTGGCTGCTATAACAAAAACACCGTAGACTTGGTGGCTTAAACAACAGACATTTATTTCTCACAGTTTTGGAGTTGGGGCAGTCCAGTGTGCTGGTAGATTCAGTGTCTGGTGAGAACCTTCTCCCTGGTTCATAGTCTTTTTGCCATGTCTTCACATGGTGGAAGACTGAAGGGGCTCTCTGGGATCCCTTCCCTAAGGGCACTAATCTCATTCATGTGGGCTTCACCCTCATGACCTAATCACCTCCTAAAGGCCCCGCCTTCATACACCATCATGTTGGGGATTAGGGTTCAACATATGAATTTAGGGGGACACAAGCAAGCATTCAGTCCACAGCAGACTGCTCATGCTTTCAACAACACTAGAGAGTCCTCCCTTCTCACTGTCAGTCCCCATTTTCCTGAGGTCTTCCCCAGCCATCTGAACACTGTAAGATCCTTTAAGAACCAGACTCAGACTCAAACCATTCTTTCTCTCTCTGGGGAAGATTCTACATAAGCCTCTTCCAGGGTCTTCATCACAGCAAAGCTGCCCCAGCTGCACATCCTAGTGAAGGGGGTTGTCATTGTTTTCTAGGTATAGACCAATAGCTCATAGCTAACTAGCATGCATGGAAGGCCACAGTGGAATGTGGAATGCTGCTCTCCAGAGCCTTTCTTGGATTCCTCAGATATTCATTCAATGTTGACACTCTCCTGTCCTGTCAAGATGAGTCTACAAGTAAGAGTAGTAATTTTTCATTTTTACCATGCCTTTGAAATCTTAAACACATTATTTTTGTTTGGGGAACACAGAGCTCTTATGTTCTATTAACAAATGAGAATTAAAATACACTACATTAAGTTGTGCTGTTAGGACCTCATTTCCATGAGATTGTTTCTGCTGAAACATTTAATTGGGTATGGTTTATGCATTGACAGTAATCAATATATTCATTCTTCAGGGAGCTGAGAATCACATCCCTGTGTTTGAAGGAATCATTTATATGTGTGTTATGGGTTCATTAAATAAAACAAGTGAAACCCATAGGTGCACAATATTACCAAAATACTTCACAGAATGCATTGTGATCCCTTTATTGGCTGATGTAGTAATTAAATTCATGTGCTCTAAAGCAATACAGAAAGCTGTTTTATTCCTTTCTGAATGAAATTCATTCTTTTCAGGTTTAGAAATTAGAACTGGAAAATGCCAGTATTTAAGGCAAAGTGTTTTCAAAATTAATCCCAAGGAGGAGAATTCTTAATATGGCAGCTCGTCGGAAATGTGACATTATTCCCTGCCAGGCCTTTCTTCAGCCCCAGTCCCCATCCCTTTTATCTGATTCTGAAACGGCCTCAGACATAATTGGGTTTCCTAAGACATGTTTCTCTCCCTGGACATGATTGTGAACAGAGTGCCAAACTGGGAAAATAATTAATTTTAATGAGAGAGACACTGGGGAAGTGTGAGTGGTTTCCTGTTTTCTTTGATCTAAAATAATGAATGTTCATGCAGCAAATAGAGCAGAAAGATTACAAACATCTAGTCCTAAACAGAGGTGTCACTTTTATACAGTCTAATGAAATCTCCTTCAACAAACCCTGTTCACAACTGAGTCTGCTCAAGCGTGACAGAACGTCCTGGGGCTCTGTGTTTTTAATCTTTGTTTGTGCTAAGTTGTACAAAATATGCTCCTTCAAAGCTACACGGAGGGTGTGCCCGGTTATTTCTAGCTCGTCAGGTTATGGGTGTAGGATTTTCTCCTTTAGGAGTTTAGAACCTTCTTTTTACAAATGTTTTCAACTTTGTTTGAAGACTGTCTTACCTGCCCTTTCTTCTGTCATATGAAAGGACTGTGAGCTCCCTAAGGTGGAGACAGCACCATGCTTGTCACTGAACTGCTGCACCTGTAACAGCATTGGTGCACATGGACTCAGGAAACCTTTGGTGAAATGAATGAGTGAATAAATCACTGATGAGCCCACCACTGAAATGTAGCTACTGTCTACATTTTGCTTTCTAGCTTTCCAGTCTTTTATAAGGATGAATATTTGTACTTGGGGGAGGGCATTCAAGAGGGATAAACAACCCTGTCATCTTAGTGTCTCAAAATTTTTTTCCTGTTAAAAAGCCACTGTGGGGCCAGTGGCTCTCCAGAGCAGCTACCCTCCAAGCAGTGACTCAGGGACCCAGGATGCTTATGAAACCAAGCAGGACCCTCTGGGCCCTTCCTGGTGACAGATCCCCTCTCCCAGGCCGTGTCCTGTGCCTCTTGTTTGTAGGAAAGCTTTAGCCTCCTAGGCCTTCCCTGAGTTCCAAAAAGAAAAATGTAATCAGAGAAGTAAAAAAAAAATACAGAAACAAAAGAAAACAGTCAAGCAAGACAAAATAATAATAGTTTAACCATAAAACAAAGTCAAGGACCTTTAGTTCCTTCTCAAGAGCCATAGATAATATCCTGAGGCATATCCCTGAGGTGTTTTGCAGATTACGAAACCCCTGCCAGGTGGAAGAAGTTAACTGCATGCTGACCACAAGCACATTGACCCCAGAACGGTTAGAATCAGAAGGCTGGTGGTTGAGATTCCCAAAACATCACCCTGTTACCTCACCACCAACCAATCAGAAGAATGTCCAAATCTGATCAAGCACCCTACAACCCTCACCCCTAGTTTTGCCTTTAAACACTCTTCCCTGAAAGGGTCTTTTGAGCATGAGCCGCCTCTACTCCTTGCTTGGTGCCTCTGATAAGCTCTGTACTTCCCTTCACCATACCCCACGTCAGTAGATTGGCTTTGCTGTGCACTGGGCGAGCGGACCCAAGTTTGGTTTGGTAATGCTTCCATCCTGTGCACTATCACTTCTACACGTGACTGCCATGGTTTCTGCCAAAGGGGACGAGGGAGATGGAGGAGGGAGAACACAATCCCTCCCATTCCATCATTGGTGGACCGAATGCCCCCCACCCCCCAGCCCCGACTGTCAGAGAGGCGGGAAATACAGGCAGGCAGTGCAGAATATTCTGACAGTGAATGTGCCTCTGCAATGTAGTTTCTGTGCAGAACTCAGTCATCTGGCTGTGCCAGATTATATTTTAACTTGTTATTGTTGGACATGATGGTCATTTTCAATTTTTGCATATCATAAATCTGCTTAAGAGGGAAAACCCCAATAATTTATGCACATTTCTGCTTGTTTCAGGATAATTTGCTAGAAACAATAACCTTCCCCAAAGGAGGCCTTCTGACTTTGACAGTAGTAATCCTCAACTGGGGGGTGATTTTTCATCCCCCTACCCCACCCGGGGGATATTTGGAAATGAATGGAAATATCTTTGGTTGGCACAACTGGGGAAGTGGGGTGGGCAGTATAGGTGTTACTGGCATCCAGCAAGTAGAGGCCAGAGATGCTGCTAAACATCCTACCATGCATGGGACGCTCCCACAGGATGAATAATTACCAGCCCAAAATGTCAACATGCCTGAGGTTGAGAAACCTTGTTTTAAACTACAAACATGTCCCTGTATGAACGACACAAGCCTTTGTAGTGTGTACATATCTTCTACCTCCTCATAGTAGTAATTTTTAACATTTTCATGATACTTTACAGTTTCCAAAGGGCTTTCATACATTTCATTTTTTCTCCTTCCCAAAGCCTTGAAGGTGGTCCAGAGAAAATAGTCTTCAGTTAACACCACTTTGGCCTGCAAATACTAAGAATCGGAGTGGTTAAGGGATTTCTCTCTACTCCCATAAATGCTGAGGTCTGAACCCAGTTTTCTGGCTCCTAGCTCATCGTGTATCCCACAATGCACTGCAGCTTGTCTTGGGCCAGCGGGTTCCTCAGGTCCCCTGCGTGCCCGAGAGGTGAGAGTCACCTTGATTAGAGAGAGAGAGAGAGAGAGAGAGAGAGAGAGAGAGAGAGAGAGAGAGAGAGACCCTCGGCCCCTAAGGACAGAGTCAGGGTTGGGACGTAAACCAAAGGAAAGAAAAAAGCAATAGAAACAGGAGAAGAAAAATATTGAAAAATACCATTTGGGCACAGCTGTCTCCTTAGAACTTGGGTTCAGGGAGTGTCTTGAATTTCAGGAGATAGTATTTTCTTCAAAGCCAAGGAGGAAGAGGAAAGAAAGAGAGGTGTGTTTGAGATGTGCACTCTCATGTAAAAACCGGTTATAGCAGAGAACTGTCTGGCGAGGATTTCCCAGACTGGGGGTCTGCCCTGCCGATTTTAAGTGGAGGTGGCTGGGACTTGGGGGTCGCCGTGGGAGGGCAACAGAGAAGATTGAGTGATTGTGACCCCTAGTCCGCTAGTGGCACCTGGAACTCATTTACAATTGCTTCCTAAAGCCGTATTTCATTGAACAAAAGCCTCCTACAACATTTGGTTTAGAAATCAATGCTCACATAACCCTTTACTGGCCTTTTCAGTTTTGTACGACACGTTGCTAGGCTGTCTCTGAACTTGCTAACAGTAAAACTTAAAATCCAGTCATCTCACTGGCCTAGGAACTCATTTCCACTTTAACCTAGATAAAATCCAACCAAATGATGCCTTTTATGAATGACTGCTCAAATAATTTTAATCCCATGGGAGAAACTATATTGCAGATATTCATTTTTTTGTACAAATGGATTCAATTCATCATTCTTACTTTATTTGATTTATTGTTTCATTTATATTAAATATTAAGAATGTAACCATATTTGAGGGGAATTTAAGTATTTATTTTTCCCCTTACCTTCTCTTTATGGCAAGCAGTCTTGATTTTCTACACAGAGAAGTGGTCTATTCTTTTAAAAATTATTTTTATAATAAAATTAAGTAAAACAGGGTCGATTGGAAGAAAACTACTTAATAATAGTGTAGATGACACACAGATGTGGTGAAAGTTCATGAAGTTGGAGTTTGAATGAACACTGTTGAGAAACTGATGTAGCACCCCAAGAGGCAAGTTTTAGAGTCAGCAGAGCTGGATGTGTACATTTCACTCACAGAAGGTGGTTCTCAACCACGGCTGCACATTAGGACTACCTGGGAACTTCCAAAAAACAATGATGTGTAGACTCCACTTCAGACCAATTAAATCAGAATCTCTGAGTGTGGGACTCAGGAATGGATACTTTTAAAATTTTATTTATTTTATTTATTTATTTGGCTGTGCCAGGTCTTAGTTGCAGCATGTGGGAGATAGTCTCCTGACCAGGGATCTAGTTCTCTGACCAGGGATGGAACCTGGGCCCCGGCACTGGGGGCATGGAGTCTTAGCCACTGGACCACCAGGGAAGTCCCAGGGATGGATTTTTTTTTTTTTTTTTTTGCGGTACGCGGGCTTCTCACTGTCGTGGCCTCTCCCGTTGCGGAGCACAGGCTCCGGACGCGCAGGCTCAGCGGCCACGGCTCACGGGCCCAGCCGCTCCGCGGCACGTGGGATCCTCCCGGACCGGGGCGCGAGCCCGCGTCCCCTGCATCGGCAGGCGGACTCTCAACCACTGCGCCACCAGGGAAGCCCTGGATGGATATTTTTAAAGCTCCCTTTCCAGTGTGTGGCCAGAGCTAGGAACCACTGCTACAAGATCTCCTGCCTTCTCTTCACGATGAGTTCCAAGATGAACTTTTGAAACGTACATCCTAAGTCAAGTGTACCACTTAGCTAATAGGCCAGGTGAAGAGGGAATTCAGTTTCTGTACACTTGATTTTGAGAACCATGCTCAGTTTTGACACCTTGTTCTGGGCCACTCAAATCCCCCACACGGACACTCTGCTCAGGTCCAGCTGTCCCCTCTCCACGAGGATGTCCTCCTCATCCCACTCAGGCTCTGTGATCTCACGGGAGACTGGAATGTTGAACAGTGGCAGTAATCAGAACAAGGTTCTATTTACTGAGTTCTTATTATACACTATCTTTTGTTGCAGTGAATATTATTATACACACACTTTGCACATGTGAAAGTGTATATCTATAGGACAAAAATCTACCTATGTAACTTACAAAACTGGGATTCCTATATGCATTCTTTAGCTTTTTACTTGGAAACAATCTTAAATTCACAGAAAAGTTGCAGGAACTGTGCAAAGGGTTTTTTTTTTTCTTGGACCATATACAAGTAAGTTGCTGACAGGTTGCCCCAGTTCCCCCCAGTAATTTACTATGTGTTTCCTACAAACAAGGACATTCTGTTTTACAACCGTAAACTTCAAAATTTGGGAAGTTAGCATCGATACACCATTCATCTTAGATTCCATTCAAATTGCACCAGTTGTCCCAAATGTGCTTTATAGCAAAAGGATCAAGTCCAGAATCACATGTTGCGTTGAGTTTTCTCTTTAGTTTTCTTTACTCTGGAAGAGTTCCTCAGATTTTCCTGGACCCTCACAACTTTGGTGCTTTTGAAGATCTCAGCTATTTAGCAGAATGTCCCTCAACTGAGGTTAGTCTGCTGTTTCCTTATGATTAGATCCAGGTGTGCACCCTTCCAGCTTTCACAGGGGCATCACTGCAGTCTTCTCTTTCATGCTATCAGATGGTGCATGATTTCAATTTGGCGTATTAGTGCCTATTTACTTGATTAAGGGGATGTCGACCAGGCAAGTGACTCTTTTTCCCCTTATAATAGATAAGTATTTTGTGGGAGGTATTTTGAAACCATGTATGTATCCCACCCCCCCTTCAAACTTTCAATTCAATGCATTCATTCATTCATATCATTATGAACTCATGGATTCCTAGTTTATTCAATAGGTTACAATCCATTATTATCAATACTTATTTTGATATTCAAATAATCTAGATTTGGTCAGTGGGAACCCATTTAAGCTGGCTTTCTATTTCATACATAACCCCATCATTATTTGGGCACTTCCTTGTTTTTTTTGCATAGCAAGATGTTCAGGATCAGCTTTTACTTTCTCTGCCCCAGCCCTGGTATCAGCCATTTGTTCAAGAATCTTTGGTTCATTTGAGTAAAGACTGGTGTTTAGAAACCAATATCTAGGCACCACGTGTGTTCATTGCTATTGAGGTGTTGCAGCTCCCAGGCCTCCTCAGTGGACAGAGCTGGAATCCATGTGTACACACACACACACACACACACACACACACATTGACGTATATTTATGCCATACTTATTTCTATAACTATCTTTACAAACCATGAGTTCACACCAATATCCTCCATTATAACCCAGCACCACAGGGTTTACTCTAGTCTTCTCCCTTCCCATGTGTGTAACCCCATTCTCCAACAGTGAGAATCCTGCCTCATGTTATACTCAGTATATTTACTAATTTGATACTCTGCCATTACCCTCTCCCAACCCCCTATGTACCGACTCCCTCCTCAATTCATAAGGATGCTGACACTCTGCACTGGATCTCCACTGGGTTTTAATGACTTTTTCTGGGCAACCCCTCCCCCACAATATGGCCCCTCACCCTACTTAGGCTCTGAAACCCTGTAGCCAGCTGCCCCACACCATGCAGATGTTTTCCTCATCCCTCTTGGGCTCTGATGCCCTACAGTGAGCCATTGTTAACACCATCCACCCACTTGGACACCCTTCTCACCCTGCTGTGCTCTGACACCAAGGGTCTGGTCACCCTCTTTTAGGGACCTCACCCCTACCCCTGTGCATTGAGGCTTACTTTCCTCAGCCGCACCTAATGCAATACAAATTTTTTTTAATTTTGAAGTGTTTTGACAAATTTATACCCAGAGAGATTCCATCAATTCATATCCTACCATTAATGTAAGAGAGCCTATCCCCCTAACACTCAGCAATGGAATATGTTATTGTACTTTTAGATCTTTGCTAATTTGAGAAGTGAAAGGTTTATCTTATTGTAGCTTAAACTGTATTTAAGGAAAAATAAAGTATTTCTACAAAACAATTAGAACTCACACTCTCATTAAAACTCCAAAGTATGATTCCAGTAGCACTCTTAATCTTTACTAGTAAACCCCAAACTTTGTAAAAGAATGAAATTATCTCACTTATGTAATAGCATATTTTCCCCTCTTTAATAACTAAACTGAGTTCTAGACAACGTATTTTTGGTCCCAGATATAATTGAAAGGGATAGCAAATTTTAATTTCTAATGGGACAAGAAAAATAACACACGAACAGTCTGTTTTGACTAGAACAGTTGTCGAATCAATAATTAATTGTCACTTGATCTGAGAAAAACGTTGAATTAGAAGAAAAAAAAAGCCCTGTCATATAATGATGGAAGGTCTAGGTCATTTGACCTTGTGTCCTAAGGTTTGAGGAGGCCAGAGTGTCACAGCTTGCCCTTGATCTCAGAGCAGCTCCCAGCTGACACTTCATGATACCTGTGGTCGTCTTTGTGGAGCATTAACAGTTCATCAGGAGCAGCATCTTTCACTCGGGAGCACTTGGTACTGGAAGCACCTACTAGAAGCTGTGTTGCGTTTACCCTCACCCAGTGAGCAGCATTGAAATGTCTACTCAGATTTCACTGTGGAGGTCCATGGCTGGCTCAGGGCCATCTGATGCACTAACCAGGCCACTATTCCCCTATTCCAGGGTGTAGTAGCGGTAGGCATGTAAATTTTAACAACCTCTAGAAATGAAATGTAATATGGTCCAAGGAATTATGACACTTATAATTAACAGACTTCTAAGGAAAAAAGAAAACCTTAACGATAGCCTAAGTTTTGTATAACTTCCTATGTTTCACCAGGTATCCAGAGATTGCCCAGCATCATCTGCCATAGGGTAGGTGCAAAAGATCTATTAGTTGGATAGTTCAGTAAGTCCATGAGTGAAAGATAAACCCAGGAACAGAGAACACACACTGTGTCACGATTTAAGGTCAGGTTATGAACCACAGTGACCAGCCATAGGTGGGTTGGGCCCTCAGAATGGCCTCGTTCCTTCACCACTCAGGCTCCTGAGATTTGCCTGATGCTTTTGATTCCATCTTATAATACTTTCATCTCAAACTCCCAGGAAACCAAGCCTATCAAATTACTAATCATAATACTTGGAAAAAGCAGCAACAGGAGATTCATCAATTCCTGGGGGAAAAAATGATTGATTCGTTTATTTTCACCCAATATTTATTGAGGGTCTAGCATGTGGCTGGTGCTGTTATAGGTCTTGTGAATTCAACAAAGTTCTCACCCTTGTGGGTTTTACTTTATAATGGGACCAGAGAATAGATAGATGGGTGCTTAATAAACAGTAAGATTGTGATGAGAATGATGAAGACAAAGCAAGGTAGGAGGCTTGAGGGACAGGGAGGAATGAACATTTCAGACAGTCCAGAGAACGTCTGTCAGAGGAGGTGACTTCGGAGCAGAAGCCTGTTTCGTCCCTCGTATGTCAGACCTGCAGCTTCTATGATTACAAGTTGATGTGGTCCAGAAGCCATCTTCTGGACTCCCCGAACCCTCTTTCCCATAGTCATTTTACTGCCTGACCCAGTCCATTTTTAATGTAGTGGTGATGGCCTAGACTGCCAAGGCCTGAAAGCCATGTCCTTTCCTAAATTTCTTCCATCAGGTAAGGCAGGACCCTCTATTCATTCATTCATTTGAAAGATATTTGTGAGAACTCACTACATCTTAGGAACTGGCCGGGCCTTGGAAATGCAGACCAAAATGAGTAAGTCATGGCTGCAGCCCTGGGTGAGCTTCCAGGTCAGTTGGGATAGTATACGTGTAAACAAATCAGTGCAAAAAAAGTGTGCCAGGTGCCTTGAGAGCAGGATAGAATGAGGTCTCCTTATAGAGGTCTTCAAAGTTATTGTGGAGAGGTTAAATAGTATATTCACAAATCATACTTGCTTTATATATCAAATATTATATCAATGTTACATTCACTTGTATGTATACAAGTGTACAAGGTTTACAAGGCAGTATGGAGCCACTGAAATTGTTAGTGCCCACTGAAAAAAATGCACAACCTAAAATTCGAGAATTATATTTTATTCGGCAGATATACTGAGGACTTAAGCCCAGGAGATAGGCTCTCAGATAGCTCTGAGGGACTGCACTGACTGAAGAGGTAAGGGAGGAACCAGGATATATAGGAATTTGGGAGGGGTGGGGACGGGAAGCCAGGAAGTTGAACATCAAAACATTACTGCTAATTAAAGAAAAAACAGACATCTCAAGTGAGTGAATTTAGTGCTTTCCTATGTATGGGAAGATGCAAGAATCTGGGCTTAATGAAATCATTCCTTTGATGTGCACCTTAACTATCTAGGGCCAGTATCCTGTTTTTCTTTTTCTTTCAATTTATTTATTAGTTTATTTATTTTTGGCTGCGTTGGGTCCTTGTTGCTGCACACGGGCTTTCTCTAGTTGCGGCGGGTGCTGGCTACTCTTCGTTGCAGTGCGCGGGCTTCTCATTGCGGTGGCCTCTCTCCTTGCGGAGCATGGGCTGTAGGCACGCGGGCTCAGTAGTTGTGGCTCACCGGCTCAATAGTTGTGGCGCACGGGCTTAGTTGCTCCGCGGCATGTGGGATCTTCCCTGACCAGGGATCGAACCTGTGTCCCCTGCCTTGGCAGGCAGATTCTTAATCACTGCGTCACCAGGGAAGCCCCCAGTATCCTGTTTTTCTCCATCCTGAATACTCTCAGGGTGCACTATGGTGGGTGGCTGCAGAAGCTGATAGCCTGATGGCTGCAGCATCCTTTGTTTACTGATACGACAGGCAACATTCTTTGAAAACTGAGCAAGTAAGTGTAGGCTGCATGAAGTGGGGACAAGGTGAGACAAGCAGCAGGAAGACGTGATAGTTGAGTGGATAATGAGGCTCTGGACCAGGATATGGTAAGAGAATGAAACAAAAATCACCATCACATAAGAGTGGCAGTGCCAAGGTAGACAAGACAGGACTGGGGGATTGATTGGATCCGACAAGTAGAAGTGAACAACGCCCCATTCAGAGGGCTTTGTCTTCCTCTTCCTCATCCTCTCAGCTCTGAGAAGAATAGTACCTCCTAACTCGGGAGCTTCAGTTTACATGATATTAGTTGGAATTTTAATTAACCAACCAAGCAACAACTTCTAATTCTACCTCATCCATTGGGCAATGAATTTTACATTGAAAAAAGGAGTTTCAGAGACCAGTTCACATCACTGCTTTAATTTTTTGTTTGTCAATTTAGATAGGTTTCCAAAGCTGCAGCAATGGATGGCTACTGGACTAATGAACACAGGGACACCTGTGATTCCCTCTAGGCTTTCAGATGAATGTTTTGCCGTGACACATAGTAAACTAATTTTCTTTGCCTACCCAAAGGATGGAAATAGGGATTTAAGTATTGCTGCCCAATTCTGTCCTCTAGTTCCCCCAACCCACTCCTGTCTGCAAAATCTATATACTTCTCTGAAAAGGCAACTATGTCTAAGGTAAAAATATTTTATGTGTCAACAACAACAACAAAAAACCCATGCAATTTGAAATGCTCTGAAATTATTTCGGAAGGAGTAGACCCTTGAATGAATTTAGACTTGTCTGAGTTTTAAGCACCAAGCAAATAATCCAATAAGGTAAATTATGGAAGCCAGTGAAAGCAATTGATCTGTTTTATTGTCTACGTTTTGAAATTGCGCAAAAGTGGTTAGAAGTGTTAGACTCCTTTCTGAGGGAAGTCACATGACCCTCTCTACCTCCCACAAAGGTAGAAATGGCTTTTTATATCTAGGAGCCATTTGTTTGCTCTGAGCAGCAAATAGCACACTCCATCCTCCAAATGGCCACCTGCACAAGTCCAGCATTTAGACGAAAAAGCTGTATTAGCCGGTGATAATGCAAGGGTTTTCATGAGGCTGATGGGACTGGATTGTTTCAGAATAACCATCACTGGCGTGTCTATTTCTTAAATGAGTTAGATTGGGTTGGAGGCTGTATTACAGCCTCCTCGTATTCTGGAACAATCTAAGTCAGTCCAATATTTCCTATGATAAAGTTTCGTTAAGTAGACCTTTGAAAGAAAATGAAGCGCTTAATTACTAACTGCAGTGTACCAGCCATCAGCCAAAATTCTTCATCTAGCTCTTCACTGCCCAAGACCCACTCCACAAGACACTGAAGATGCAAGGATGGAATGTTTGCAAGTCACCTTCGATGTGAAGCGCCTGCTCTCCGTGTCCATTGCTCACTCTTTGGAATTTTTCTTTCAGGCTGATGGGAATGTGTCTGAGGTGTGGACGCCAACCAGCCTATGCTGGGGCTGCCGGTGGGAGGGGGCACCTCCCAGAGTGGGAAGAATGGGTGGGAACAGGAACCTTCTTGCCAACTGCTGCCCAGTGGTCCTCAGATGTTATCATGTATTGGAATCACCTGGAAGGCTCCGCCCCCAGAGTTTCTGGATCAGTGGGTCTGGGGTGGGGTCTGAGAAGTTTCCTGTCCAGCAAATTTCCAGGTGATGTTGATGCTGCTAGTGTGGGACCGCACGTGAAGAATCACAGCCCTGAAGCCTCTTTTCCAGATGGTTTCAGGAGGAAGCTGGTGGCCAGCTGGCTCTAGCAGCCTGGTTTCTGTTTCTCCATCCCCATGGCTATCATGTCCTGTAATTCTTACTCCTCACAGGCTGATTTCCTTGCCGCCCTCTGCCTCCAACACAGTCGTTGTCACGTCTAGGCCTTGGCTTCTTCCTGCCCCTGTCAGAGCACCCTGCCTTCTTTTAGTCTCTTCATCTCCCTTATTCTCTAAAGCTCATATCAAGTCCCACTCTCTCCACAAAGACTGTTCTAATTAGCTCAAGCCTTCAACTTCTCTCCTTTTCTTTAACTCTTCTGCTTTTCGTGGTCTGCAGCAAGTCTTAATTGTTCTCAAAATGATTCAATTAGATTGGAAGCTGCTTGCAGGCAGGGGCTATTCACAGATAAAGCATAATGATATTTAAATGTACTGAATGTTTACCACACATAAGGCATCGTGCTAAGCATTTTACCTATAGTAACCCACAAGGGGCTGTGATCGCCCCCTGTCATACGTGAGGAAAACCAAAGAGCAGAGAGCGTGCATAACTTCTTTAACAAAGTCACACACACCTAGAGTATCTGACGGGGTCAGGTTTCAAGCCCTGACCACCACCCTCAGAGTTTGCTGGGAGGGGCCCCTGGGCACGTCATAAAAGCACTCAGCTGGCACCTGAGCTCCCTGTGGGTGGCAGCCTGACCCCAGAGGGTGGGGCTGATTACTAGGGGGCTGAGCAGACAGAGAGCCTGGCTCTTCCTCTGCGGGCAACGCCTTCCGCAGTGTCCGGAGCACAGAGACGTGGGTACAGACTAGGCTCACAGAGCTGCTTTACAAATAGCTCGATTATCGTTGTGCTGCATGGTACACCTTCTGTCTTTCTTTCCATGGATTGTGGCCCATATCTGAACAGCTGGGACAGAGTTGTAAGGGCATCCCCTTTCCCCAGTCTTTACGCTGTAAGATTTGCCACTCATTTGGCCCCTTAAGAACTCTGGACGTAGCACAGCAGGGCAAGCGACGCATACCAGTTGCCAGATATGAAATTAGAAAATAAAATATAACACAAAGATACATATTTATGACTATTTTCATAGTCATGTCTTTAAAATTAAACCAACTATGACAATACAAAGCATTGATAATCACTATCAAAATATTTGCTTTGCAAATTCTACCATGCAGCAGTTATTGTATTGCTATTTTTTTGGCTCCAAAGCAAATCTTTTTTTTTTTTTTTTGCAGATCTCTTCATTCCCCCCAGATAAACATGTTTATTGGTGCACTGAGACCCTAGAGGATTATTTGGATAGGGTGCCCTCTTTTAGCATAAGAAGCCCTAATAGCTGACGTGGCAAAGAACAACACACCTGATTTATCACACATCAAAATTTTGTATACACTGTGCCGTCATGCTTGTCGATATACTAATTTCTCCTTATAGGGCATCTCCTTACCTTACTCAGACGTCCCCCCATTAAGCCCTGAGTGTATGCACTCAGCTCTACTGGGCCTGATACAGGCACGGGGGCGGGGTGGGTGTGAGAGAGGGACTACAGGATGCCAAGGGCCTTCACGTGAGCTACCAGGACCGTGCCTCTCAGGGCGCATGGGTGGAAAGGCAGGCCAGAGCCTCAGTTCCAGGAGGCAGCTTGCCCCACGCCGGGAGAGGGCAGCAGAGACATGCCAGGACCGCAGCAATAAAGACCTGATGGAAAGTACTAGTTTGAGCAGAAGTCTTGCTCGAAGCCTGAGGCGTAAGCCCTGAGAACTGGGGCCGCAGCTCTGAGGAGGACTTGCTGCTGGGCAGTGAAGGTGGTCTGCCGGCAGGCTCGGGTGTTGGGCCTCATTTTCCAAGTAGAATGTCATTGGCCACCTCTCAGCCTACCGCTGCCTGGACCACACGCATATGCAAATGACCCTTTCTCACCGCCCTATGCAAATGTGTGAGAGGGGTAGGGAAAAGGTGAGTAATTGACCCCAAACTTCAATACCATGAACACTCGCCCTGTCCTCCTCCCACCCAATTATTTTACCACAGGATGTACCCAGATCTGCTTCTCTGGGGCTCTGACTTCCCAGTGCTTTTTTGTGTTGGTGTGTTTGACCCAGGACACGCAAAACCTAGGCAGCTTCCAGCACCCCTGCGCTAAAGGGACTGCAGATTTCTCTCTGGGAAGCTGGCTCTGTAACTGGGTTTCTCTTCTTAACCCAAGCATCAGGCTTCTGCTAGAAACACCAGGGTCTTTGGTCCACGAGTACAAAGGCTTCTGTTTTGCTACATTTAGCTTCCGGTCAATTAGCTGTTTTCTCCCATTATCCCAGGCTTCTAATAGAAAACCCAGTTAGCGGGCTTCCCTGGTGGCGCAGTGGTTGAGAGTCCGCCTGCCGATGCAGGGGACGCGGGTTCGTGCCCCGGTCCGGGAAGATCCCACATGCCGTGGAGCGGCTGGGCCCGTGAGCCATGGCCGCTGAGCCTGCGCGTCCGGAGCCTGTGCTCCGCAACGGGAGAGGCCACAACAGTGAGAGGCCCGTGTACCGCAAAAAAACAAAAAACAAAAAACAAAACAAAAAGAAAACCCAGTTAGCTCTAAACGCGAGGATCATCAGAAGAAAACTGTAGGTGTGGGGCTTCCCTGGTGGCGCAGTGGTTGAGAATCTGCCTGCTAATGTAGGGGACATGGATTCGAGCCCTGGTCTGGGAAGATCCCACATGTCGCATGCAGAGCAACTGGGCCCGTGAGCCACAACTACTGAGCCTGTGCATCTGGAGCCGGTGCTCCACAACAAGAGAGGCTGCGATAATGAGAGGCCCGCGCATCGCGATGAAGAGTGGCCCCCGCTTGCCTCAACTAGAGAAAGCTCTTGCACAGAAACGAAGACCCAACACAGCAAAAATGAATAAGTAAATTAATTAAAAAAACAAAAACAAACAAAAAACTGTAGGTGTGGCTGTGTGTGGAAATTTAGAAACATTGCCACTTTCTTCCAACTCTATTTTTTCCCCCTTGAAACTAGATGAGAAAGTTTGCTAATTTCTTGGTGGAAGCTGTGTCTGTCAGTTTACCTTGGACTTGAGCCTGCTGCAAGCCTATGAGGAACTTTCTTGTGAACTGTATGGGTTTTTAGAACTTCACATTTCAGAAAGCTGCTCCACATCCCAAGCTTCTAAAGAAAGTGCCAGTGAGATCCATGCTGCTATATCTGGCTCCAGCGTCATATCCAGGCACCTGAGTGAGTTTTGAGCAAGAAATAATTTAATAGAAAAAAATGTGCCCCCGCTTCTGCACAGCAGACATTTACCAATTAACTTCTTAGCAAATGCTTTTTGCCAGAGTGATCTTATCCTTGGCATAATTTAAAGACAGTTGTTTCTCAACTGTTCTTTGCTTCTGTTCTGATTTTCTTTTCTATGCATCTGCGGTGTGGGCGGAGGGCTGCTGGGTGGTCTGTGGACAACTCAGCTTCATTGTGATACATACGCCTGATGTCGGCAGGTGAGAGGACCTCGGTCCTTGTCTTCTTTGGAGAAAGAATTCCACAAAGAGACATTGTAAAGCAAGCACAGAATTTACTGGAAGCACAGTATGTGCAAAGAGAACAAAGAAGCACTTTACTTAGAGCAGAAGCAAAGCAGAAATACACACCCAGAGAAGAGTGTGGATGTCCTCTCTAATGAGGAATGTGCCAGAGAGGTGAGTTAAATCCCTCATATGGGGGCAGATTTTCCCCGGTCTTTGTTTTCCTCTGGCCAGTCATCTTTCTTCGTTTCCCACTTCTGACCTGACCCAGGGCCCTCCCGGATAGGCATGCACATCTTTTAGCCAAGATGTATTCCATCGAGGGGGGTCTCGGGGAGACTGACAGAACTTATTATGGGTTAGCGCCCCCTCCCTTTTTGACCCCCAAGGAGGCTTTTTGCGCATGTGCAGCTGGGGAGGTCTCCTTGACCTCAAGAAGGAAAGATGGGGTCATCTTACCTTTTTTTTTTTTGCGGTACGCGGGCCTCTCGCTGTTGTGGCCTCTCCCGTTGCGGAGCACAGGCTCCGGACGCGCAGGCTCAGCGGCCAATGCTCACGGGCCCAGCCGCTCCGCGGCATGTGGGATCTTCCCGGACCGGGGCACGAACCCGCGTCCCCTGCATCGGCAGGCGGACTCCCAACCACGGCGCCACCAGGGAAGCCCCATCTTACCTTTTTACTCTGGCAGAGCTCAGCTCCCCTCTGCTCTTGCCATTAACTTTGTCCTTGGAATGTCAGGGAAAACAAGCTCCAATTTACTCCACTTGACAAATTCCAGCTGCTCGGCCCAGGAGCCTGTCTACCTCCTACCTCATTCTTCTCTGTGTCTCACAGGAACACTGGGGACCTCCTTCCCCAGAAGTTCTTTCTCCACATGGCTCCAGGTTAGATCTGGCCAGTGAGAGGCGCCCCCATGTGAGGTCCGAGACAGTAAGGAAGGTGAGACCAGTGTTCCTTGGTACCAGCTGCAGGCAGTGGCTCAGATCCTGGGGAACACCCACCATGGGCAGCCCCAGTTTCCCTTGAGACCCCGCCCTGCCCTCCCAGCCGTGCCCAAATCAACCTTCTGATCTTTACTTACCCAGCTGGAGACCTCAGTCCCTCTAGCAGCTCTAATTGAAAAACCTAGAAAGGTTTCTGTTTTCTGACTGATCCAGGGACAAAGGACTCATTTGCTCATGCTGCTCTTTCCATCTACTACAAATGGGGAGGGATATCCGCGAGGAAGTATTTCTTGTGGTGTGGTCTTCCACACCAGGGACACATGTCAAAGATAAAGTCCCACCTCCCCGTTGTTCCAAATAAAACAGAGACATACGACGGCCATGCATACATGAAACTGTACATGTAAACACAGTAAATAAAAGTGTGTGTCAAGGGAAGACTCCATCTGGGAATCTGATGGAAGCAAGAAATTCACATGAGTATCTGTCTTTCCAAAATCTTCTGCGGGGGAATGCTCCATGGATGGCCTTCCCAGACAAGTGCTGTCCCCCAGGACCACGTTCCCGAGCTGCTGCGACACGTCATCTTGCGGGGGCAGCACTGCCACTGTCACTGGACACCCGGGGCACAGGGGGAGGCAGGCCTAAGAACACGGAAACGCAGGGTTTCACCTTCTGCTGCTTCTTGCACGTTCATGGGGGATTCCTGGGAAGAATTTGAGAAAGAAGATAATGGCCGTGAGTAGTTCCGTTAAAAGGGGCATCTGTCAGAAAGGTTTGAGCTTCAAGAGACAGAAAACACCCGCTCAGACTGGCTTAAACTTCATGGAAGGGAACATATGCACAGTCAGAGGCTCAGTGATGCCGTCTGCCCAGTTCCTCCCACCCTCTACTCTGCTGTCTTTAGCGTCAGTTGTATTTTCAGGCTCTTCTTCTTGTGGAAGCAAGATGGCTGCAGCATGGCCAAGTGAGACACCCAGAAACGAAACAACATTGAGTGGCAGAAAGGGAGCACAGCATCTGATGTTCATTTTCTCACAAACAAGGACACTTTCCCCAAACTCCCTCCAGTACACCACCGCTCTTACAGGTCCCACTGACCGGAAGAGGGTCATAAGCCCGCCCTGAAACCTGTCCTCGGAAAGAGGATAGGACCGTACAGATTGGCTTTGTTCGGTCAGGATTTATCCCTGGAACTGGGGCTAGGTCCCCATGTTTGTGCCATTGGAGTGGGATGGCCTGATACTGGGGCTTTGGCAGTAAGAATAAGGTGAGGATGTATGTTGGCTTTTCTGGAAACTGACCAAGGGGGTAACTACTTATTGTAAAGGGAAGCCAAGAAGGACCCTAAATCTTGCCAGGAGCCTTTGTTGTCCATGACAACTATTGACCCATAGGGAGTTTCTGGAGGACTTACACCTTATTTCGCATCACCAGACTCAACTGTGCTCAGATGCCATCGTACTCCATCTAAATTTGCGTTCAGCTATTTCTGGAATCCTACTTACAATCCTGATTTTAATGAGAGGAGGTGCTTCTTTACCATGTTAAAGTCACAGTCAGAAGAGCAGCTCAGCCTCAGACGGAGGTCACAGAAGGAGAAGTCCATCTTCCATCTTCCACAAATTGGCTTCGGTCTCCTGTTTCCCACTTGAATCACCCATTCCAGGGTGCACGGGGTGAGGATAAGGAGGGAGCCTGTCACTGGAGGCTTTTTCTTGAACCTCTGAGAGCGAGACTGGAGCTAGGTTTTCACCATTAATGTGCTTGGAGTCAAATGAGCACCATGGGTGGGAGGGTTTCTGGTTTCAGGATAGATAGACAACTGGCAAATATTCCCACCATCCCTAATACGCATTCAGAGACCTTTCCATAGAAGGAGGCAGCCCCGGAGATGACCTAGTCCAGAGTTCACTGGATGTTACTAGGTGTTCTGCAAAAGCTGTGGCTCCACAGTGATGTCAGGGAAATGCTGAGCTAAGCAGGCTTATGACTTCACGACCTTTCAGAGCTTTTGATATGGTGCCATAAATTGTGGTTCTCCAAGAGGGGACATTATATTCTGTGTTTCCCAAACATATTTGATCACAGAATACAAACCAGAATATGGTGAGACACATGTGCAGAAACCACTTTGGGAAATGCTGCCTCTTCATTGCACAGCTAAATAAACTGGGGACCTGTACCTTAAGGGAATTGTCTCAAATCACCCTATGAGCCAGGATCCCTTAGGAAACAGAATAATCAAAAGAGTTTAATAATGAATGGAATGTGGGAAGGATTAGAGAGACCAATAAGACTGGGGAGACCCACCCCCTCAGGGACTAACAGCGACAAGAAGCCGTTGCCTTCCCAGCCCTGAAGGGGAAAGAGAAGGAACTTTGCTGCTGTGGCCCAGCTAAGGGCTGGAGCCAGGGCGAGGGGCTGCTGATGACCTGTAATATGGCAGGGAGTGGAAAACTGCGTGATCCCAGCCTCGCTCTCCCCCGTCCTCCCATTTCCCCTTGGGGTCTCCCATTGGCCAAACCCGGAAGCCGGAGGGCCGGGAGCTGGTGATGTTGCCTGTACAGGTCAGCCTCTGGGGCACAGAAGTGAGCAGAGAAGCACTGACAATGCATCCAACGGGGCAAGGAAGGAATAACCAGCACCAACACATAGCTGGGGTTTTGTGTTTCTCATTTTTAATAATGTTTACCTCATCTATTTCATAAGCTTATTTGAGTTTGCTTAGTACAATGTAATTCGATGTGATATGTCAACTCTATATCAATAAAGCTGGGGAAAAAATGAATACTATGTGAAACAGAACAAAGGTAAAAACTGAAAACATGAAGCAATGGTTCTCAAAGTGTGGTCTAGCGGTCTCTGGTGTCCTCAAGAGCCTTTTAGGTTTGCATGTTCATTTATAATAACATTGTGATGTTATTTAGCTTCTTATTTTTGTTCTCTCACAAGAGAACAGTGAGGTTTTCCAGAAGTTTCATGGGGAGTGATGGTGCCATTGTTCTGATGGTTAATACAATGTGTGCTTGTGTGTTCTCGTGTTTAAAAATCACTCCATTTTACTTTCAAATACAGTAGATGATAAACATTACCACATAAGCACAATCTCTTTGGGGTCTTAAATAATTTTGGATAAAAAGGAGCTCTGAGACCAAAATGTTTGAGAACTGCTGATGTAAAGGGAGCAGAGGGACCAGATGTGTCCAGGTACTTGAAGGAACTAGTCCCAATGCTGGGGACCAAATCTGCTTTTCGGTTTTCTGGCAGCAAAGCATATAGGAAACATGAGGGTTACATATAAGTCATCTTTGGAACCTGGGGTGTGACTTTGGTACAAAGTGCAAGAAGACCTTGTATGTAGTCAGTGGGTTAAGGTTTATCTATGTAAGTTATGGTACAAGGGATGCAGGGTAATAAAAACAATGCAACATCTTTATTGCAAGGGTGGGTATTAGCTTCCTATTGCTGCACAACAAATTACCTCCCACTTAGCAGCCTAAAACAACACTCATTTATTATCTCACAGGCTCTGGGTTAGGAATCTGGGCATGGTACAACTGGGTTTTCTGCTCAGCGCCTCCCAAGGATGACATCAGGCTGTTGGCTGGATCGCATTTCCATCTGGAGACTCACCTAGAGAAGTGTCTGCTTCGAAGCTCTTTCAGGCTATAGGCAGAATTCATTTCCTTGTGGCTGTAGAATTCATGGCAACTTGCTTCTTCAAAGCATGCAATGGAGAGAGGACAGTCTCTGCTTCTTCAAGTCTGTATTTTCAAGGAAGTCATGGAGTCTCTTGTAAAGGGCTCGCCTGATTAGGTCAGGCCCACCCTGGATAAACTCCCTTTTGTTTAATTTAAAGTCAGCTGATTACCAACCTTAATTATACCCGTAAAATCCCTTCACCTTTAATATATAAAATAATACCATCACAGAGTGATATCCTGCATCTTTGCCATATTCTATTGGGTAGAAACAGATCACAGGCTTCACCCACACTCATGGTGAGGGAATTAAGGGTGTGACTCAGGGGATCACCCTGTGGTGTGTCTGCCATAGGTGGGGAACAGATTCAACCATAATAAGAAGGATTTTGATACAAAGACACCTGAGACTTAGCACAAGAGCATGACTGAACCGCCCAGCAAAGACCTTGGAGAGAATGTCCTTCCCAGCAAGATCCCACATGGGTGAACAACTTTCCAGACTTTCAATCAAAACAGTAGGGTGAAAGTTCAGACATATGGAAGCATCACCTTCCTGGGTAAATGAAACAATAACAAAGAAGACGATGTAAAAGATGATGACACAGAATTGTAGGATGTACAATACTCCTAGTTGGGTTGGTGGATTTGGCTGCTCTAGTCTAATCACCACTGGCTAATACAAATCACACTGTAAAAGCAAACTAGAAGGACAAGGGGATGTGTATGAGGTTTTTTTAATCCCTGATATATGTCTTTGAATCTGTTAGACTGTGTTTTGGAATCTTCCTAAACTTTATTCCTGAAAACTGTTGAGGCAAAAGCTGATAGGATTTTTCAAGGAATATCCTAAGGATATCCTACAGAGGAGATGACCTACTGAAGGAATTTTCTAGAAATAGACTAGCCTGTAATTTGGGGGTGATAAAGATTTCCCTCAATAACGATGGATGGATGTGGCCACCCTTTGTACCCACGATGCAGAAACAAAGCCTGTAGAATTAATCAGAGGGGGTAACCCAGTAAGAAAATTACGACAGAGGTCGTAATTTAGGAAGATATAACTCTGATAGGCCCACCAGGCTCTGTACACAGTCTGCTCTCAAAATTGTTGACTGAAGATGATGATGAAGATGACGATGAGAACCCTCTGAAAGGATCAAAATCCTAAACCTTAGTAGCTGGCTCTGCTACTACCTTGGTATTAACCAAGGCCATTTGAGATGTGACACAGGCTTGGCCCCCCCAGATGGGTAAGGGGAGAGGACAGCGTGTAGGAGAGGTTTCTGCCAGGTTAGGGGCCCCTTGCAAGGAAGCTGGAGGGCCTCAGAGGCAGACTTCACTCATTTTAAATGTTTCCAGGGTGGTTGCTCATTTTTGTTCCAAAGAGTTTGCTGAGGGCAAAAGTGGATCTTTCCCCAACAACCTTCAAGGAGTAGGAAACACAAAATTCCATCTTTGATTTTCGTTATATCCTGTAACTTACATCAGTCGGGATGCATTTATCGCTTCCTCCTCCTTTTTCTTCTTTCTGCTATTGCTTAAATATAATCAAGCAAATCAATACCCGAGTACTTACCGAATATTAACAGGGCCATTCATTAACAGACTTAGTTATAAGATGAAACTAAATCCTACTAAATTTTTTTTAAAACCCTGTAATGAAATCAGTTAATGACAACAATCATTATTTAAAATCTGAATTCATAGATATAGTAACATGATACCTCGAAAAAATTTTATGTTAATTGATTGGCTATTTTAAAGGTTAATTAAATGTATAAATGGCAATAAGTGGTAATCCAGTACAATTTTTAAAAAATGAATCAAAACCGTTGTTTTTCTAGTACTTTTTCTAAAAAATTTACTTACTTTTGGCTGCGTTGGGTCTTCATTGCTGCACGCAGGCTTTCTCTAGTTGCGGTGAGTGGAGGCTACTCTTCGTGGCAGTGAGCAGGCTTCTCACTGCAGTGGCTTCTCTTGTTGCGGAGCACGGGCTCTATGTATGTGGGCTTCACTAGTTGTGGCGCACGAGCTCAGTAGTTGTGGCGCACGGGCTTAGTTGCTCCGGGCACGTGGGATCTTCCCAGACCAGCGCTCGAACCTGTGTCCCCTGCATTGGCAGGTGGATTCTTAACCACTGCGTCACCAGGGAAGCCTCTAGTACTCCTATATAGAGTTAAAAGTAACCTGTTAATCTGTTCCTCTCTGTCTTGCATACTTTCAGTTGTTTCCATGCCTATCAAAAATTTCTAAAAGCTGCTATAAGGTTTGTCATCTCAATGATTTCTGCTCTTCCTCCGTTTAAATGTGTTTTTTCAAAACAGTAGCCATGGGGCTAAAGGTAGGTGAGTCAGCTATAATAAGGCAGCTACAGTAATTAAACTCATAAGCTGCCGCCTCTTGAGCTGTAATTTGAAAGGATGAAAGCCTAATTTTTCCATCAACGAAGTCGGTTTCATCCAAGCTGTTCTTCAGAGTGCATTAAAAAATTACATGTTTAAACTAATCAGGAGAAAAGGGAATTTCAACCCCTCATCACACTAGCACAGATGGACAGTACATGTATGGAGCATTTTCACTCTAGAAAACTAAGTCCATTCCGAACACATTCGTAAGTAATCAGGCAAACAGAACAGTAGAGATGTAAAAATACTCACTGTGTGAGCTTGAGGCAGAAAGGTATCTAATAAATTAGAGTAAATAGCAGCAGAATTGTCCTCACCAAGGCTTATCTGTTCAACCTAGCAAGGAAGAAAAGTTAGCATTAATTGGCAAGCTCAAAGCTGTCTCAAAGGAAATGGCACTTAGAGCAATTAAGTCAGATGTGGAAAAACAGCTCTGCATTGAAAGCTGACAGCAGGACTTTGGCACAATGCCCGCAATGAACGTCTGAGGATTTTAATGGATGGAACCTTGGAGACTAATGGACAATTAATGTAAAACAGATGACTTCCCTTGCAGAGGACAGTCTTTTGAAAGATGCTTTACCTGCTGCTCAAACTAATGTGGCTAACGTGAAATAATAAAGGGAAGGCGGTCTTACGTAGCTGGGCTAGTGTATTAGTGTGTCCCTGCTTTCTCCTTGAATATTTTCAAAAACCAGGTCAGGAATTTAACAGTTTCCTGCAGCTGGTGGTGCAAGCCTCCTCCCGCCACTCTTGCTGTCCAGGGGGGCCCGGACTGGCTGTGTTTCTGAAGCCATTTTCCACAGAGCTGCCCAGGGGGTTCACCTTGTTTTACAGGGGAAAGAAGACAGGATACATCATGGAGTTACAGCCTAGCTTTTCTTTTCTTTTTCTTTCTTTTTTTGAAGTATAGTTGATTTTACAATGTTATGTTAGTTTCAGGTGCACAGCAAAGTGATTCAGTTATGTGTGTGTGTGTATATATATATATATATATATATATATATATATATATATATATACACACACA
>RJWK010023520.1:0-29049 GCA_004363435.1 Platanista minor
CGAAAAAAAAAAAAAAAAAAAGGATAACCAACAAGGAACTACTGTATAGCACAGGGAATTGTGCTCAATATTATGTGGCAGCCTGGATGGGAGGGGAGTCTGGAGGAGAATGGATACATGTATATATGTATGGCTAGGTCCCCTTGCTGTGCACCTGAAACTATCACAGCATTGTTAATCGGCTATACTCCAATATAAGCTAAAAAGTTAAAAAAATTTTTTTTTAATTTAGTTTGTAAATACAAACATAAAAGCAAAAAAATAAATAAACATGAAAGATTCCAGGTACTCAGTAACTATTTAAATTTCTAGTGAAAAATTTTATATGTTAACTAAACGTAAAAGGAAGTAGGGGACTTCCCTGGTGGTCCAGTGGTTAAAAATCCACCTTCCAATGTAGGGAACGTGGGTTCAATCCCTGGTCAGGGAACTAAGATCCTACATGCTGCGGGGCAACTAACCCCATGGACTTAAACTACTGAGCACGTGAGCCACAACTAGAGAGCCAGCAGGCCACAACTACAGAATCCATGCGCTCTGGAGCTCGCAAGCCACAACTAGAGAGAAGCCCACGTGTCGCAACAAAAGATCCCACATGTTGCAATACAGATGCCACATGCCACAACTAAGACCCGACACAGCCAAAAATAAAATAAATAAACAAACAAATATATATATATATATATATATTTAAAAGTAAGTAGTTCCTAGTTTTGCTTTCTTGGGCATACATGATCAACAAAGTTTGAAAACCACTGATTTAAAGTATTTGTAGGGCTTCCCTGGTGGTGCAGTGGTTGTGAGTCCGCCTGCCGATGCAGGGGACACAGGTTCGTGTCCAGGTCCGGGAAGATCCCACATGCCACGGAGTGGCTGGGCCCGTGAGCCATGGCCGCTGAGCCTGCGCGTCCGGAGCCTGTGCTCCGCAACGGGAGAGGCCACAACAGTGACAGGCCCGCGTTACCGCAAAAAAAAAAAAAAAAAAAGTATTTGTAATTGCTTTTATTGCAGGGTGGACATTCTTTAGCTATTGTATTTCCCTTTAAAAGTCATTCTAGGGACCTCCCTGGTGACGCATGGTTAAGAACCTGCCTGCCAATGCAGGGGTCACGGGTTCGAGCCCTGGTTTGGGAAGATCCCACATGCCGCAGAGCAACTAAGCCTGTGTGCCACAACTACTGAGCCTGCGCTCTACAGCCCACGTGCCACAACTACTGAAGCTCGCGTGCCTAGAGCCCATGCTCCGCAACAAGAGAAGCCACCTCAATGAGAAGCCCACGCACCACAACGAAGAGTAGCCCCTGCTCACCTCAACTAGAGAAAGCCCGCGTGCAGCAATGGAGACCCAACATAGCCAAAAATTAATTAATTAATTTAAAAAAAAGAAAAGAATGTCTCTATGTGTATAACTGGGTCCCTTTGCTGTACAGTAGAGATTGGCACAACACTGTAAATCAACTATACTTCAATTCAAAACTACAAAAAAACCCCACCATAACTAAAGTAAGAAATACAACTAAATATTTGCAATATACTCTAAACATTTAAAGAACTTTTATTACTCTACAACAGAAAATACTTACTGAAAAATGAAAAAAAAAAAACATTAAAAAAGACCCTTGAAAATATAAAAAGATGTTCAACTTCACTCACAAAAAGAGATATCAAATTAAATTTAACATGGATACCATTTCTCACATATCAGGATTTGCAAAAACTCAAACGCTTGACAACATACACTCTCTTGGTGAGGCTATGAGGGAAGAGGCACTCTGGCTTCACTGTTTACAAGAATTCAAAATGGTGCAGACTCCCATGGTAGACGCATGAATCTAACAAAACTATGTATTTTCATTTACTCCTCAACACAGCAACTCTAATTCTAGAAATTTACCTTGACCATACACCTTAAAGAAATAAGATAATACATACAGCACAAGGTTATTTATTGCAGCTTTGTCTATAATTCTAAAATAATGGCAACTATTCACATTTCCAAGAATAATGGAGCACTATGAAGGTATGATCACCAAGAGTTTCCAGGAAAGATTAAGCAGAAAAGGCAAAGTATAAAAGAGGGAAATAAAAAAATATGCAAACATCTACATAATTTGGCAAAAAAAAAAAAAACAGGAAGGATAAGCCAGAAAACAGTAAGTTTATTCTACAAGGAATGGGGAGATGGGAATAGAACAAACTCATGAGGAAGTATACTTTTCGAAGCATACATTTTTTGAAAGCACATTAGAATTCTACACATTCAAAATATAAAACTAGGGAGATCCCTGGTGGTCCAGTGGTAAAGAATCTGACTTACAATGCAGGTGACGCGGGTTTGATCACTGGTCAGGAAACTAAGATCCCACGTTGTGGGGCGACTAAACCCGCATGCCACAACTACTGAGCTCACGCGCCTCAACTAGAGTCCGCGTGCCGCAAATTACAGAGTCCACGCGCTCTGGAACCCACACGCCACAACTACAGGGCCCATGTGCCCTGGAGCCTGTGTGCCACAACTAGAGAAGAGAAAACCCGCACGCCACTAGAGAGAAGCCCGCACACCACAATGAAGAGCCTGCGCACCGCAATGATGACCCTGCGTATGGCAACTAAGACCTGACACAGGCAAAAATAAATAAGTTAAATAAATAATAAATAAATCTTTTAAAATATATATAAAATTAAATCAGCTTGGATGGGAAGAGGGAGAGGAAACACCAAGACTGAAAACAAACTGAAAGAAATAAACTTAACAATACTTCAAATAAGTAACAACCACACTGAAGGGAGGGGAAAAAAGGTTCATCCAGGTAACTCATGAGCACACTATTTGCCAATATATAATACACCCCCAGTCTTGGGCAGGGCTAGGGGACCAGGAGAACCACAAACATATCTTGAACTCTTTTAGTATTTTTGTTTATGATAGTGGCAGGGGCAAAGCAATTCTGAAACTAATTTGAATGTATTCATGAACCGGGTAAATGTGCTGATGCTGGGAGCCAAGATTCTTACTCTTGGAAGAAGACACATATAAATATGGAGTAGGGGAGGGCAAAAAGGAACACTGTGGGGACAGATTAGAACTGGAGGTATCATTATGGCCTCATTATTTCTAAAATATATATATTATGTGTATATGCACGTATTTGTGTACTCAACTACTGTTTGCATTTGAGTTTACAGATACATAATAGTAGCTCTGAATAGAAAGGACCTAGAAGCAAAGATACTTCAGTAGCACTGAGCATACCTGTACCCAGATCTTGGTCTCTAATACCTTTTCCTACTGAAAGAAATGAGAGCACCTCAGAGAAACAGCTGATTCTAGGCATGAGGAATGGAAGGTACTAAATGAACCTGGAACACCCTGCTATGCCCTAAAGGAGGTGCTCAAAAATGACAAGCGCTTGTCATAAGGATGACAAGCCAAGGACTTCCCTGGTGGTCAAGCGGTTAAAACTTCGCCTTCCAATGCAGAGGGTGCAGGTTCGATCCCTGGTCGGGGAGCTAAGATCCCACATGCTTCATGGCCAAAAAAACCAAAACATAAAACATAAGCAATACTGTAACAAATTCAATAAAGACTTTATAAATGGTCCACATCAAAAAAATCTTAAAAAAAAAAAACAAAAACAAACACGGATGACAAGCCAGCCTGAAAGGGCTCCCAGGGGCCAAATATGAAACAACTTCAGCACAAAGTACTGAAGTAATGAATTGTTGACCACTGAAAAATAACAATTACATGAATTCACACTGACAACAGATAAATAAATAAGTAAAAGAGGGAAAAGGAAGGGCTCTTGCTTACAGGAGAACTCTGAAAGCTAATTGGTAAATGTGGAGCGAAGGGCTGGAGTGGAAAAGTATTGCTGTGTAATCATCAAAGAAAAGACTGGTTCAGGCAAGAATTCTAAGTGGATGCTAAACCTGGGTGGCAGAGGGAGGATTTTGATGAGGAGGAGGACAGCTCCATGGTCTAAAGAATCTTTCACAAATTGTTTATAAGCTGCAAACGGAGGGGAAAAGTAACCATACAGTGCAGCCATCACAGAACACCTTAACTGGGTGATTAAGATCACCAGTGAGGAAGGACTTCCCTGGTGCTCCAGTAGTTAACACTCCATGCTCCCAATGTACAGGGCCTGAGTTCGATCCCTGGTCAGGGAACTAAATCCCACATGCCGCAATTAAGAGTTCACATGCCACAACTAAAGAACCCACATGACACAATGAAGATCCCACGTGCTGCAACTAAGGCCTGGCACAGCCAAATAATTTTTTTTTTTTTTAAAAAAGATCACCAGTGAGGAGCAGATGGACACAGCATGCCTGCCAATATGATGCCCTGAGAATGACACATCACTCATGCAGCATTCTAAGTAGACTGCAGAGACTGAGTCAACCACGAGGAAAGATCAGAAATTCCAAATGAGAAGTATTCTTTTGAAATTCAAAAACATTGTAAAAGGCAAGGAAACACTGTGGTAATGTTACAGATGAAAGGAAACTAAAGTGACATGACAGAGGAATTCAATAGCTGGTATTAAACAGAATTATGTAATAGGAAAAAAATGGGTTTTTTTTGTTTTGTTTTGGCTGCACAGCATGTGGGATCTTAGTTCCCCAATCAGGGATTGAACCTGTCCCCAGCACTGAAAGCGCCAAGTCTTAACCACTGGACTGCCAAGGAATTCCCCAAAAAATGTTATAAAAAACATTTTAATCAAAATGGATTAAAGACTTAAATGTAAGACTGGGTACTATAAAACTCTTAGAGGAAAACACAGGCAGAAAAACTCTCCAATATAAATTGCAGCAAGATCTTTTTGGATCCACCTCCTTGAGTAATGAAAACAAAAACAAAATTAAACAAATGGGACCTAATTAAACTTACAAGCTTTTGCACAGTAAAGGAAACCATAAGCAAAACAAAAAGACAACCCACAGAATGGGAGAAAAAAATCTGCAAGCAAAGTGACCGACAAGGGATTAATCTCCAAAATATACAAACATCTCATGTAGCTCTATGTCAAAAAAAAAAAAAAGCCCCAAATATGGGCAGAAGATCTAAATAGACATTTCTCCAAAGAAGACATTCAGATGGACAAAAAGCACATGAAAAAATGTTCAACATCACTAATTATCAGAGAAATGCAAATCAAAACTATAATGAGGTATCAACTCACATGAGTTAGAAAGGCCATCATCAAAAAATCTACCAACAATAAATGCTGGAGAGGATGTGGAGAAAAGGGAACCCTCCTACACGGTGGGTAGGAATGTAAATTGGTACAGCCACTATGGAGAACTGTATGGAGGTTCCTTAAAAAACTAAAAATAGAACTATCATATGATCTAGCAATCCCACTCCTGGGCATATATCCAGAGAAAACCATAATTCGAAAAGATATATGTACCCCAATGTTCATTGCAGCACTATTCACAACAGCCAGGACATGGAAGCAACGAAACATCCACTGACAGAGAAATGGATAAAGAAGATGTGGTACATGCATACAATGGAATACTACTCAGCCATAAAAAAGAATGAAATAATGCCATTTCGCAGCAACATGGATGGATCTAGAGATTGTCATACTGAGTGAAGTAAGTCAGAGAGAGAAAGACAAACATATCATATATCACTTATATGTGGAATCTAAAAAATTGGTTCAAATGAACCTATTCAGAAAACAGAAATATAGTCACAGATGTAGAAAACAAACTTATGATTACCAAGGGGAAAGTGGGGGGAATAAATTGGGACATTGGTATTGACATATACACACTACTATATATAAAACAGAAAACTAATAAGAACTTACTGCATAGCACAGGGAACTTTACTCAATACTCTGTAATGACCTACATGGGAACAGAGTCTAAAAAGAGTAGATCTAGGGCTTCCCTGGTGGCGCAGTGGTTGAGAGTCCGCCTGCCGATGCAGGGGACACGGGTTCATGCCCCGGTCCAGGAAGATCCCACATGCCGCGTAGTGGCTGGGCCTGTAAGCCATGGCCGCTGAGCCTGCGCGTCCGGAGCCTGTGCTCCGCAACGGGAGAGGCCACAGCAGTGAGAGGCCCACGTATCGCAAAAAAAAAAAAAAAAAAGAGTACATCTATGTCTATGTATAACTGATTCACTTTGTTGTACAGCAGAAACTAACACAACATTGTAAATCAACAATACTCCAATAAAAATTAATTAAAAAAAAATTACTGGGTCAGGTGGCAACACTGGAATATGGATAGTAGACTAAAATATTGTGTCAATGTTAAATTTAATGAACTTGATTACTGTGCTTATGTATGAGAATTTCTTATTCCTAGTAAACACACACTTACCGGAGTAAAGGCCCATTATATATGCATCTTTATCTCAAATGATTCAGAAAAAACACATTTATAAACAGATATAGACTATAAATGATAAATCAAAGTGGGAGTAAAATGTTAACAGGCAAATATGGATAAAGGGTATACAGGTATGCCATGTACTATTCTTTTTCTTGCAACTTTTCTGTAAGTTTGAAGTTATTTCCAAATAAAAAGTGTTATTTTTAAAAAAAAAAAAAGACTAATTTTGGTTAATCCCATTTTCCTCATATGGAATCTAAAGCTAAAAGGCTGTCTTTCTGAAAGTCACACAATTAGAAATAGGTTGAACCAGGTCTAAAATCTAACATTTTGATCCAATTTAAGTGCTCCTTACACGATATAAAAGTCAATAAAAATCATGTAAAATCACCCATGGAAAGGAGAAGAGGTCCCTGTAAAAATACTGATTCCTAGACTGGGATGGGAAAATTACCAAGGAGTCTGGGGGGGCTTCCCTGGTGGCGCAGTGGTTAAGAATCTGCCTGCCAATGCAGGGGACACGGGTTCAAGCCGTGGTCCGGGAAGATCCCACATGCCGTGGAGCAACTAAGCCCGTGCACCACAACTACTGAGCCTGCGCTCTAGAGCCCTCGAGCCACAACTGCTGAAGCCCGCGCACCTGGAGCCCGAGGAGAAGCCCACACACTGCAACAAAGAGTAGCCCCCACTCACCGCAACTAGAGAAAGCCCGCACACAGCAACGAAGACCCAACACAGGCAAAAATAAACAAAAATTAAATAAATAAATTTTAAAAAAAAAAGGAGTTTGGAACATCTTTTTGTCCCAGAAAGCAGGAGATATGCAAAAATGCATCAAATAATGCCAAAAGGTCACAGGAGGTGGCTTAAAGGCATTGCCATTGGCCAAATTTAGATAATTCATCAAAATGAAGAATGGTAGTAATGTCACTGCTTTGTGAATGCACAGACCACAGACACACATAAAGGGAGAAGGGAAAGCTTGTCCCTGCTGCAAAATGCCAACTGCAAGCACAGATGGAATGGATAGAATTAGAAAAGCACCGGTAATAACTTAATTCAGTCACAGAAATTATTAATGGATGAGCAAACCTTCAGACACAAATTCAATGAAGAAAAGTATATTTATGTAGTCTCAAAGTATTTCCCTATAAAATATTTTAAATGTCAATGAGAAAAATGGTAATGTTACAGTGGGAAAACCAGGCAGACAGTACCTTCACAAATGATCAAACTATGAGCCATAATGGAAAAAAATGGACAATATGAGGCTGCCAATATGATGCACTGAGAAGGACACAATATTAGTTATGGAGTACTGCAGCCAAAAATACATAGCCTGAATATAATAAGAAGGAAATACACGAAATAAAATTCAGGGACATTCTAAAACAACAACTGACCTATATATTTCAAAAATGCCAATGTCATAGAAGAAAAAAGAAGGGCTGAAAGTTCCAGACTAAAGTAGACTAAAGAGATGTGACAACTAAATGCAGTGTGTGAACCTGAACTGGATCCTGG
Organism: Platanista minor; assembly: GCA_004363435.1. Classification (NCBI taxonomy): domain Eukaryota; kingdom Metazoa; phylum Chordata; class Mammalia; order Artiodactyla; family Platanistidae; genus Platanista; species Platanista minor. The sequence continues at coordinate 7,887 of RJWK010023520.1, forward strand.
ATGAGGGGAAAAACTAAGTATAAAGCTTATTATATCAATGGGACAACTGGTGAAAATGGAATATGAGCCCTGTATCAGGTAATAAATTATTTCAATAATTAACAACAGGGGGGACTTCTCTGGTGGTGCAGTGGTTAAGACTCTGTGCTCCCAATGCAGGGGGCCCGGTTTCAATGCCTAGTCAGGGAACTAGATCCCATACACATGCCGCTAACTAAGAGTTTGCATTCCACAACTAAGGAGCTCACATGCCGCAACTAAGGAGTCCACAGGCCACAACTGAGGAGCCCACCTGCTGCAACTAAGGACCCCGAGCGCTGCAACTAAGGAGCCCACGAGCCACAACTAAGACCTGGCGCAACCAAATAAAAATGAATATATAAATATTTGTTTAAAATAATAACAACAGGAATCTGGAATAAGAGTATAAAACAGTACTTTGTTTTGTATTATTCCTGCACTTTCAAAATTATTTCCACGTTAAAAGTTGAAACCATTATAATAGAAATGATTAGTAAGAGAAATCTATATCATAATAAAAGCCACGCAGGCACTGCTTCCAGCCTTCCTAAATGACATCATCAACAATGTTCAACTCCACTCATAACACTCTCAACTATCTCAAACCACAATCTAACTTTCCTTTGGGGTCTCCTCAAACATCACTGCAGATATCTGATCTAAGACCTGGATAATGAGGTCTTCATCACCATAGGTGCCTCTTAATAGGATGACAAGAAAGGAAGAATCATCATTCTGTATCTCTTTAAAACACTGCTGTTGAGAACAGCTAAGAAGGGCTATTAAGTTATGTAAGAATAAATTTTGTTTTAAAAAGGATCTTTCACCTTCCATGGCTTTTCTGGAATTGGTGGATCTTCAATTTCCACATCAACATCATTACTATGCACCCAAGTATCATAGCTGTAAAGAAAATGAAAAAAGGAAAAACAAATTAGAACCCAAATTCATTCACTAAAAAGACTTTATCAAGAGGTAAAAATACATTTTAGAAATACTATTAGGATCCAGTAATAGCAAATTATCACATACTTTTGTCTCTAACACTGACAAGAAATCTCTTCTGCAGAGGTCTACAGTAACCTTCACGTCGTAAAACCCAAAGTTTAAAAGCCTCAGTCCACAGAATTTCAACATGTTGATCACTCCTCAAAGCATTTCCCTTATTTGTCCTCTAAGACAGTACTATCATCTGGCATTCCTTCTAGTCACAAGCCTCTCTCTTCAGTCTCCACGGCCAGTTTCTCCTCTCCTCCCAAACCTCTTCAACACTGGAAGGCCCCAAGTTTCAGTTTTTGGAACAACCCTCTTACCTATTCATTCTCTTGATGATCATCTCATACAGTTCTATGCCTTCAAACATATACTGATGACTTGAAATCTCATACCTGCCCTATTCTCTGAATTCTGCACTCATAAATTCAACTGCCAATTCCACATCTCTCATTACATGTCTAATAAAGCTTTCAAACCCAATACTGATACACTCAAAATTCAACATATAATGCCATCCCAACTCCAACAATGTGATCTAGCCAATCATCCTCCTCTCAGGAAATGCCAATTCCACTTTTCCAGTTGTTCTGGCCAAAATCCTTGCAAGACATCCTTGACTTCACTCATTTACATCCTATAATCAAACTATGAACAACTTCTACCATTTCCACCTTCAAAATATGTCTAGGATCTATATAACTTCTCACCCTTCCATGTTGACCCAAAGCCCCTGGGAGTCCATTTTTCACATAGCAACCAGAGCAATCCTTTAAAAAACTAAGTCAGTCCACATCACTCACTGTTCAAAACCTTCCAGCTCCCAATGAACTCAGAGTTAAAGTCAAAATTCGTACAGTGGTTTCCCAAGGCTTGATGATCTGGTCCTATGACCTCATCTCCTAGTACTCTCCCCTCGCTCATGTTATATTCAACCCACATGGGCTTTAGTGGTATGCTTTGAATATCAGACGGTGGCCACATCAGGCCCTTTACATATGCTCCTCATTACCCAGATATCCATCTAGCTCACTCCCTCCTATCTTCACATGTCTTTGCTCAATGGTTCTCTTATCAGTGAAATCCAGCTCACTCCCCCTACTCCACAATTTTGAAATAAGCATAAAATTACCTACCAAATTAAAACTTTATCAATGCTTCTATACTGGCCAATAAATTATTATAAAGCTAAGTGATATTAAATGAAATATAAGTATAGTAACAATCATTGGCTTCCTTTTAGCCACTTCTCAGAAGTCAGCTGAAAAGCATTTGGAACAAGTACAGCTCAACAGACCTATTAACAGCCCTCTGGTAAGTTTTCTAGGAACATTTAAACATGAGCTGGTGGAAAAAAGTTCCTTTGCCAATTAATTAACTATTCCAGGTAAAGACTGCAATGGTGAGTAAAAAAGTTAAAAACCTTATATTCTTTAAGTCTTGACAAGAAAATGTTACAATAAGAAGGTAAGGGCACAAACTATAGTTAAGAAAGTGAACTAACAAGTCCCCTTGAGAAGGCAGAACATGAGCCAGCCACTACAGTTTATTTGATACATAAACAAAAGGCTAGCAAACAAGCTAACATGTCTTATAATGTGTTATTATAAAATTCATTTCAATCCTATGCTTTATGTAGTTTGTCATAAATTTGAGTTTCCACTGAAGTGTTTCAAAGGCAAGCTGAGTTCCTGTAATAGTTCCTATGATACTGAAAAGTTTGTTTTAATAGTGCCATGAATAATACCTAAAGCCTCGAAATAAGAAATGTTCTCTAGAAAGTATTTACTTAAATATTACTAATTAAAAAAAAAAAGTTAGTTCATGTAAAGTGGTTAATTATGGTTCAAAAAGGTTGATAAGGGCTTCCCTGGTGGCAGTGGTTGAGAGTCCACCCGCCGATGCAGGGGACACGGGTTCATGCCCCGGTCCGGGAGGAACCCACGTGCCACGGAGCGGCTAGGTCCATGAGCCATGGCTGCTGAACCTGCGCGTCTGGAGCCTGTGCTCCCCAACGGGAGAGGCCACAACAGCGAGAGGCCCGCGTATCGCAAAAAAATAAAATAAAATAAAATAAAAACAAAAAACAAAAAAGGCTGATAAGCAAGCTGACTTGATTTGGTTCTAATTAAGTCAACTTGTATGAAAACTGTGAATATATTCTTAAAAATCTGAAGATATCTAAAGACGTATTTCTTCCTCAAAAAATATATTTATAAGTAAAATAAAGTCACTCAAATAGATTAACTTCAAAACAACACATAACTAGACATTATATGTCTCCTGATGAAGAACACACACCTATGCAAGTCTTGTTCCTTCCCTAAACTGATATAGATTCTGATCAACTGCAGAGAATGGAGAAACATGTTCAAATACACCATAGTGATGCCATAAAAACTTCCACGCTGTGGTAAACTCAGCAGGACAAACAACCTGGCTTCTTAAGTAATACACTGTAAGGAGGGGTGGGCTTCCCCACAGGGAGAACCTACAAACTGAAAAATACTTAAGAAGCATATCAACTAATCACAAGATGTGTTTAAATTCTAATTCCAACAAATATCGATCTTATCAATCAAATATATCATATGACAACAATGACTTGATATTTGACATTAAGGAATTCTGTTAAATTTTATAGGTTTAACAGTGGTATTGTGCTTATTTTTTTTTAATGAGTCCTTATCTTTCAGAAATACATACTGAAATATTTATTATTGAAATATTGAAATGATATGTTTGGGATTTGCTTCCAATAATATAGTAAGGCTAGAAGTCGATGTGGATACAGATGAAAGAAGACTGGTCTAACATGAAAAACCCACAACAGAGAGTCTCTCCACTTGAAAATAGTGAAATGAACACTTAAACAGCTCTACCATAGGTTTAAGAAGATGACAGTTTATCCTTATTCCTAAATGCCCCTTATGCAGGCATAATTTTAATTAAACAAGAACCACCATTTTCACTGACATTTGTTCTTGTTTATAATATTCTTTATGCACATTTAGATACTGAAACACGGTATGAGTTATGATATATACTTCATTTTAGACATAAAATAATTTCATCTGTAACAGAATGGCATAAGTATTTAAAAATAAATAAAATAAAACTAACCAGTCATAAAATACCCAGAAGAAAAATTCATATCTTAAAGGAAACAAATCTAAATTAGCAGTCTAATACCATACTGAAGGACTGTTTTGGCAAACACAGCAAAGATATCAGTTTAAGATAAAGCCTGTGACTTCACCGAACTCCATAACTTAATAAATAAGAAAGTCAGTCAGAGAATACTCAAAAGAAGTGAGTTCAATGATTGAAACAAATCAACAAAATTGTCGCTATTCAAAAAGCGAAACTATATATAAATAACTCTGGCTTGCACTGACAAAACTCTTTATACCAGATGTAAGGACATATCAACATTACCTGTCTGGGTAAAACCCCCAATGCACTAACACCTGCTTGTCTTTTCTCATCACAGGTCTCAACCACTCTTCTGAAAGGGAAAAAGAAAAAACTTTAGTCAATCTGACAAAACAAATGAATAAACTATTACTTAGACTTAACTTTTACCTAGAGTTTTTGGTTTGCTAGTAAGCTCCTCCCAAAAATCCTTCCTCCTAATTGAATGTTATCTGCCATACTAAGTTTTTCAGCCGTGTATTCAGACTTACTAGATTCTAGGCCTATTATCCATTGCTCTTGACAAAACCAACTGTCTACTTTAGTATTCAAAATACTCTCCCCTCCCATCCACCTGCCTATTTGTCTCCAGATCCATCCAAATCAATATCACTATATTCTTTACTGCCTTATTTCCCATACAGAACCTCTCCTCCCTTTTTCTGTGAAGCTCTGCAATTACTACACATTGTTCAAGGTGTAAGTCGTGCTTCATCTCCTTGAGGAAAGTTTTACCAACTACTCTTTTTCCTCCAGATCCACTTTCTCTGATACAAAATCTATCTCAAAGGTTGTGCAGCTTTAGGAGGTAAAGAAAAAAGGATATCTATCCTTTCTACAGCTGACTTTTATAAAGACTGTGACACTGACTGTCTTTGAAAATTTTCCCAGTAGCAGAAATAACTAAAAGTTAGAGATGTGAATTCACACTATTCCTGGAGATGACAATAAGTTACACAGAATCAGTTTAAAAAACCTTAATTTTACAAGTAAAATGTAGTCCAAACTCAGAATATATAAAACAGCTCTTGCAACTAACAATAAAAAGACAAATAATCCAACAAAAAATAGGCAAAGGACCTGAATAGACATTTCTCCAAAGAAGATACACATACGTCCAAAAAGCACATGCAAAGACACTTGGAATTCATTAAAAATTAGAGAAATGCAAATCAAAATCACAAAGAGATACTGTCTGACACTCACTAGAAAGGCTAATGTTAAAAACCAGGAAATAAAAAGTGTTGATGAGGATGTAGCAAAATTGGTATCTTTATACAATTTTGATGGGACTGTAAAATGGTACAACCACTTTGGGAAAGAGGTTGGCAGTATCTCAAAATGTTTAACATAGAGTTGCCAGTATGACTCAGCAATTCATTGTCTAGGTATAAACATAAGAGAATTGGAAACATAAGTCTACACAATAACTTGTACATAAATAAACATAATGGCATTATTATTATAAATAAATGTCCATCAACTTTCCATTGGCTAAACAAAAGGTAGTATATTCATACAATGGAATGTTATTTGACCATAAAAGGGAATAACACACAGGAAGTGATGTCAGCAAAGTGACAGATAAGAAGGCTGAGACTTTGTTCCTCCAGAGACGACTTAACAATATACCATCCAAAAAGCCCGGAAACCAATGAAGAAGTCACACTACCCCAGGGAAGCTTAAAGTTGAGAACAGCTGCATTGAAACAGTAAGAAAAGTAATTTCATATCAACCACAATTACAATTCCCCCAAGCCAGCAGAGCTCAGCAGGATTAGGAGGAAAAGCTCAGCTCTCAGCTTCTCCCTTGGGCTGAAAAGAAGAGCGGATGTGTGTTCAACATTCCTACTTTTCAGGGGGCTGCCAAGGGACTAGTTTGTCTCACCTGACTTGGAACACTAATGGAACTGGCATATTTTGGATGTGTGGTGGTCACAGAGAAGAAAAAAGAGCTCAGAGATTTACTGTAGCACCAGAGAACCACAGTGCCACAGATGGCTGGCTCAGCTTGCTGTGATCAGGAGAAAGCACACAGAAACCAACTTCTTCCTTGGTAGGGAAAAATTAGAGGGAATAAACATCCAATGTTCTGGCTTTTAGGTGGGCTGCCCAAGGGACAGGTTTCTGTCGTAACTAACTCAGAGTGCTGATGGGGAACCAGCATACTCTGGAAGACTGGGCACCCCAGAGATCAAAGAGGGTTCACTTTGTTGTTGCAGCAACAGCAAACTTGTGGTACAGCAGACACTAGAGAGAGCAAGAGATTATAAGTCCCTGAAAGAGGAACCAGCAAACCTCTCTAAATGAGAAATTACATACTTAAGCCCAGAAATTGAGGGATGCCAGGATCTCAAGCTGAGCTGAATGGTGAAGGTCTTCCCCTGTACAAAGCCAGACCATAAAGACTGGGAGATGTGGCCGTTTTTACAAACACACAAAACAAACACAGCAGAAGGGACTTCCGTGGTGGTGCAGTGGTTAAGAATCCTCCTGCCAATGCAGGGAACACGGGTTCGAGCCCTGGTCCGGGAAGATCCCACATGCCATGGAGCAGCTAAGCCCATGTGCTACAACTGAGGCTGCACTCTAGAGCCCACGAGCCACAACTACTGAGCCCGCGTGCCACAAACACTGAAGCTCGTGCACCTAGAGCAGTGCTCCGCAACAAGAGAAGCCACCACAACGAGAAGCCCATGCACTGCAACGAAGACCCAACGCAGCCAACAAACAAATAAATAAATAAACACAGCAGAAAATAACAAAGCACAGAAAGAGAAAGGGAAAATGGCCCAATCAAAGGAATAAAATGAATCTCAAAAGCCAACCCTAAAAAAACAAAGATCTATGGATTACCTGACAAATTCAAAATAACCGTTTTAGAGGCTCAAGGTACTACAAGAGAACACAGTTAAACTAAACAAAATTAGGAAAACAATACATGAACAATATTAAGAACATCAACACAGAGACTGAAAATATAAAAAAGAACCAAACAGAAATTCTGTAGTTGAAGAATATAATAACAAAACTGAAAAATTCTCTAGAGGGGTTCAACATCAGACCTGGCCAAGAAGAAATAAACAGCAAACTCAAACTGGTCATTTGAAGATACAAGTATATGTATAACTTAATCACTTTTGTGTATACCTGAAACTAACACAACGTTGTTAATCACCTATACTCCAATATAAAATAAAAATTTTAAAAAACCTGGCCATTTAAAATTATCAAGTCAATGAACAGAAAGAAAAAAGAATTAAGAACAGATAAGAAAACCGAAGGGACTTATCGGTCCATCTAAATAATTTATTTTGAAGAAGATTTAGTCTGTTTTCCTCTTCTAAACAGTCCGTCAATTTTTAAGAATTCTCTTCATTTATTTTCTTCTCTGAGGAACTACATATTCCTTCTGCTAAAACCAGTAATTCAACCTATGTTCTTAAACCAAGCCCTTTATCCCTACCAACTATGTGTTTCAATTTACTTTTGCTCTGCCCAGAAATACACTGTAAAGCCACCAATGAAAGACAAAACCCAAACCGTCTGGTGGGTGCCATCCTCCACTTTCTTTTCCCTGCCATACATCCTGGGAAACCAGTGATATTCCACCAACTCTACAACTTGCTCCCATTTCCAAGTTACTGAAATTTCCCTTCCCAAATTATTTCCTGACTGACCAAATGCCCTGTCTTAGGCTTCACTCTGATTTCTTTGTAGAAAAATTCCATTGCCCACCTCATTTGCTCAGAAATCCTTTCCTTATTTTCCCTTGACTGTTAAGATATGGACCAGCCTGGTTTGCCACCTATCTCCTTTGCTCTCCTGATATATAAATTTATCCTATCCAATGATTAACATACCCTCTCACTCAGCAAGTTAATTCAGAGCTTCCCAATGGGTCCTGTTCTCTAACCAGTCTCCTTCTATCTGATATCCCAGAAATCAGCTCCCAGGAAAATTTTCCTACAGCCATAGTTGCACGCTTCTCTTCACCAAAATCATCAAAATTTGTCTACCCTCTCCCTCATCCACCAAATAAAAACAAGCCTTTTTAAACCAGACTCAGGTACTCTCACCTACCCACTTATTTCCCACTAAGACACACAGCCAAACTCTGCCATTTGCTTTTCCTCAAATTTCATAATTTATTGCCTCTATGCTTTTGCTTAATTTGTACCCCCTTCTAGCATGCCATACTCAAAATATTACTAATATTTTAAATGTCACCTTTTATTTTAAGCTTAACTAATCTTCATAAAAGGTATACCGCATTTACAAGCGTTTTACAACATGGTTTGTAATGTGTTGTAGCTGGTATTGTTATCATCTGCACACTTATCTAAAACAGTACCTGTACGGAGCCCAACACAGAGCTTCGTTGAGAGTCAACATTTACTTGACAGCCAGTTATTCTAAAGTAAATCCTATAGTGTGAAGAATCACATTTTACATTAAAAAATAACTTTCAATATATTAAAATTAAAATTTAAATGCTATCTCCTAATAATTACTTTACTACTGATAGCCAATACCAAGCAAGCATTAGTATACAGTAATCGAGGCTGTATTAAACAAAGGAGAAAAACAAAACCAGCATGAATAAGGAATCATTAAGTATCTAGATGTAACAATTACAGTTCACATCTTTTGTTAAAAGGAAATTTTTTTTTCAAAAAGTCCACAACCTACATATTTTATACCAGCCTTATTAGTAAATAAGAGAGTCAGCCAGGAACAGAAGGCTATCATAAACAGCTATTCACCACCTCCATCTACTGGAAACCAATTGCTATTACCTAACAGGATAAAATCTGAGAAACCACCAATTAAACACTGAAGGCAGAGTGAAGTTTCACACTTTATAAAAGCATCATAATCATAGAGCTAAAATTATGACTGTTACAAATAAAATCAAGCTTTCAGCATCAAAAGTTATGATGAAAAGACTTAAATGTCCCAGCTAAAACTACAAAAATCTTAGAAGAAAAGACAGTTATAAAACTTCATGACACTAGATTAGGCAATAGTTTCTTAGATTTGACACCAAACACACAAGCAAGCAAGCAAGCAACCAACCAACCTAACTTCTTACAACTGTTTGTAATATCTGTTAGATCTGTAGTGATGTCCCCCTTCCATTCTTGACATTATTCTTTCTCTTTTTCTCGTTTATTTGCAGCACAACTTTAACAGCCTTACTAGTTTTTTCTAAGAACCATTTCTGAGATTGCTGATCACCTTGCTATTGCATATTTTCCACTCCATAGAGTTTTGCACTTACCTTTACTACTTATTTCCTTCTTCCTTTAGGTTTAAGTTGCTGTTGTTTTTTAATTTATTGAGATAAATTTCTTATGGATCATTGATTTTTCAGTCTTTCTTTTTTCCTAATATATGCATTTAAAGATATAAATTTCCCTCTGGGGACAGCTTCAGCTGCATCCTACAAAATTTAATGTTCTCATACTTTATTATTCACTTCATAATTATTCAGCTCCAAAGATATTCTATTTCCACTGTAATTTCTTCTTTGACCCAAGGATTATATGGCAATATATTTCTTAATTTTCAAGCATCAGGGATTATCTCGTAATCTTTTTGTTACTGACTTCTAGCAAAACTGCACTGGTCAGGAAAAAACACTCAGCATCGGGTAATTAGCCATTCAAATCTGATATAATTTGGCTTCTTATATAGATGTCCTACACGGATATGTTGTGCTTACAAGAAGACTTGATCCCTATAAGAGATCTATTTCTCAATCTAAATTAATTAACCCTGTTAGTTGATTCACAGTTTGTTTCCCAACTTTCCAACCCTTGAAAGAATAGTTAGCACAAATCAGTTTCCATAGATCTAATGAACTCTGGCCAATGACAAAATCAACTTTTATGATAGCACAGCTGAAGATCAGAATCTGAACCATTATAAATTCACCAAACTAAAATATTGCTGAGGGCTTCCCTAGTGGCACAATGGTTAAGAATCCGCCTGCCAATGCAGCGGACGTGGGCTCGAGCCCTGGTGCAGGAAGATCCCACATGCCACAGAGCAACTAAGCCCATGCACTACAACTGCTAAGCCTGTGCTCTAGAGCCTACGTGCCACAACTACTGAAGCCCACACATCTAGAGCCTGTGCTCTGCAACAAGAGTAGCCACTGCAATAAGAAGCCTGCACACCTCAATGAAGAGTAGCTCCCCCTCCCCGCAACTAGAGATAGCCCACGCACAGCAACAAAGACCTAACACAGCCAAAAATAAATAAATTAATTTAAAAAAAAACAATTAAATCCAAAGTAGGCAGCAGAAAGGAAATAAAAGATCAGAGTGGCAATCAATCAAATAGAAAAGAGCAAAGCATTAGAGAAATTCAATGAAACCAAGAGCTGGTTGCCTGAGACCAATAAAAAATAAATAAATAGGGGCTTCCCTGGTGGCGCAGTGGTTGAGAGTCCGCCTGCCAATGCAGGGGACACGGGTTCGTGCCCCAGTCTGGGAAGATCCCACATGCCACGGAGCGGCTGGGCCCCTGACCCGTGGCCACTGAGCCTGCGCATCCGGAGCCTGTGCTCCGCAACGGGAGAGGCCACAACAGTGAGAGGCCCGCATACCGCAAAAAAAAAAAAAGTAAAATAAATAAATAAATAATATTAATTAATTAATTTAAAAAATATTGCTGAGGGGCCCTGTTTAGACAGTCAGTAAGCCAACCTTCCCGAGATGTTCTTCTGTCTTGCAATTTCTCTTAATTTTCAGAACACAAGAGATATAGCGAACATAAACATAGTTAACATATAATGTATAAGGCTTGCCTAGACTTAACACCCAGATAATGATTACCAGCAAAGAAATAAGTCTAATGATCAGAAAACTGGACATCACAGAATTAGTTTGCTAAGCCTAATTCAGCAAAAAGAAAAAAAAGTATAAATTTAAATGATCTATGATATTTATCTAATATCTGAAAGTCTCTTATTTTTTAAAAGCTGGTTATATTGTTTAAACCTCTGTTAATATAATTTAAAATCTAGTAAAGTATCAGTTTATCAGTTTATAACCAAACACTAACTTACCATCCTCTTGTGAGGAAGGATATGGATAAATGTGGTGGGAAGCTTTTGACTTCTCATCAGTAAATGTCCCCTGGAAAGCAAATGAAGAAGTAATGTAAAAATAAAACATATGGCAAACAAACTATGAGATGTCTTGCCAGATGCAGACTGCCTAAGAATTAAAAAGGCATTATTCTACTTTTTATATTTTTTTGAGAGCAGTATTTTAAAACTATAATATTTTCATTATTTTTAGTTAAGGAAAGGGATGGTGATTAACAAGAAAAAACTAAATAAATTATCCACAGACACAGTTTACATCACTGAATAGGAAAATAATACAAATACCTCTTTGCTAATTTTCTCTGTTGCTTTTTTTGTTTGTTTGTTTGTTTTTTGCCGTACGCGGGCCTCTCACTGTTGTGGCCTCTCTCGTTGCAGAGCACAGACTCTGGACGCACAGGCTCAGCGGCCACGGCTCACGGGCCCAGCCGCTCCACGGCATGTGGGATCCTCCCGGACCGGGGCACAAACCCATGTCCCCTGCATCGGCAGGCGGACTCTCAACCACTGCGCCACCAGGGAAGCCTTGCTTCTGTTTTTCGTGTTTTGGTTTTTTTGGCCGCAAGGCATGTGGGATCTTAGCTCCCGGAACCAGGCATTGAACCCATACCCCCTGCACAGAAGGCAAAGTCTCAACCACTGGACCACCAGGGAAGTCCACAGCTAATTCTCTTTGTATCTCTCTCTCTCTGGTTAATTTTATCAGTAATTTGAATACCTCCAACTAATTCTGAAAGTTACTCCAAAGTCATCACAAACTATCAATATTACTTGAAGTAAATCAATGCAAGTTTATGGCCATGAGACATAACCTAGGGCTACATACACACAGGATGGACATTTGACTTCACTCTAGCATGTATGCATGTGTCTGTTGTTTTAAGTCAATGTTAGAATGCTAAAGTCAAGTTCTAGCTAGGCCACAGCTATAATACTACATACAGTCTAGAACATGACTTGGAAGTCATTCAGACAAAAAAGTGCTCATTCTAGAGACCATAAGAATGATGAGAAGTCTTAAAATCAGGTGGAAGTAGCACATTAACATACTACCTAATTTTGTCTTTGACAATGAATATTTACTAAATACTACAATTAGAAAAACATAATAATGCTATTTTCAGTTGCAGGAAAACTCTAAGCTTCTTATATTTAGGGCTATCTAAAGATTAAGAAAATAAATAAATAAATAAAGATGAAGTCGCTACCAAATAAGGCAAGGAATTCTTAATCACTAGAAGTGTTTGAGCACACTGTTAACAGCCAGAGGAGAGGCTGAAAAGGGGATGTCAACATCTAATGTGCGAGGCAACAGTCAGAAGAGCACACTGTTGAGGACTTTGGCCTCTAGAGTCCATCAGACAGTCCTGGGTTTGCACCTTAGATCCACCATATACTACTTAACATGACATGGACAAGTATCTAATTTTTTTGTGCTTCAGTGTCTTCTGTGAAATAGAGTGGTAACAATAAAACCTATTTCACAAGAATTTTGTTAGGACTAAGTTAATAGACACAATGAGCTAACAACAGTGACAGGCACACTGTTAAGTGCTCAATCAATGGAGTTATTAATGCTTTTTTTTTTTTTTGCCGTACGCGGCCTCTCACTGTTGTGGCCTCTCCCGTTGCGGAGCAAAGGCTCCGGACGCGCAGGCTCAGCGGCCATGGCTTATGGGCCCAGCCACTCCGCGGCATGTGGGATCTTCCCAGACCAGGGCACGAATCCGTGTTCCCTGAATCGGCAGGCAGACTCTCAATCACTGCGCCACCAGCGAAGCCCTATTAATGCATTTTAAATGCTTGAGCAAACGCCTGATCATCAGTATTCAATAATGGTATTATTATTAACTTTTAGGATCTCTTCCCTAATATTCTATGAAACCGGGAAGATCTTTATATCTCACTGGAGGTTATCCCTAGAAAATAATCACTAAGTCAGATTTCTTAAGAAATATGACAGTGATAAATATTCAGTATAAATTGTAGGAAAATACATACACTTTTCCCAGGATCATTTGGTAGCAATAACAGTATATAATTTCAGCTTAAAATCAACCACCAGCTGGTTAACTTGTTCCACTTATGCCCTCTAACTTTCCACCTGTAATTAAGGTATACTTGACAGTCACTCCAATAAAGAGATAGTCTAAAAGAGAAAAGGTTAAGTGATTTGTTCAAAGTCATATGCTAGTAAAAAAAAAAAAAAAAAAAAAAAAAAGGAAGTGGACTTCAGACTGCTTTAACTGAAGGCACAATCCTATTACCCTTCTCTTTGGTACAGATGTTATACGTAGGAAAAAGACTGTACTAAATCTCCAATTTTAAGAAGTACTGGGTTGGCCAAAAAGTTCGTTCAGGTTTTTCCGTACCATCTTACAAAAACCCAAATGAACTTATTGGCCAGCCCAATATTAGAAATATTTGCTTTGAGAACTTGGAAGATATTTTACTAAATGCCAGAACATAATTCAACCAGCAATTTCTCTTGCAGCAGAAAAAAGACATATTTCATGAGGCTTCTCAACTAATTCTAAGAACTGGTAAAACTGTCATTCAAATGATTATATTTCGAAAAATTATCTTCTGAGTATCCTCAGCTACTTTACCATGACAAAAGTTTGCTTACAGTTTAGCCACGTATGTAGTCACAGACCTACACATGCATAAATATGCAAACTCTTCACCTAAAATGAAGTTAGAGAAAGGAGGTGAAGATGACAGAATATAGCAGTGGTACATGTAAACCAAGACAAGGTAAGCTTATGGGGAAAACAGAATTTTCCACTCAGTTTTTCAAAGCTACAAATATAAATACAATACATATAATGGGGGGAGGCAGGTTTACTTGAGGTAATATTTGATCTCCTCCTACCAACAACTGTGTCACCAGTTCTCACTCTGTTTGACTTTATAATTATGGTGATGCACAGTATGCTGGTCTCTTTAACTCTACATAAACATATTTTATAGTAAGACTATGATGACTCCATACCAATGACTTTATTAAATGCTACTCTAGGATACACACATGTATCGAATCATCACACTCTACATCTTAAATTTACACAATATTATGTGTCAATTATATCTCAATAATGCTAGGAGGAAAATGCTATTCTATGCTAAGAACTGGAGGTAAGTAGAGAGAGAAGAAAACTTGGTACTGTAAGAACCAAAAGAGAGAAAACTTTCACTTAATGCATATATATACAGATATCAAAAGATATTATAGCTGAGATTCATAAGAATTTTATACTACACAATGCTTCTGAAGTGATCATGTATATTACCTGATGTCGTTTGATTATATCTTTCAATTTGTTAGCCAACTTCAGATCAATGTCTGGAATGAGGTAGATGTTAGGTCTGGTCAGACAATTGCTCTGAGGATAAAAGAACAGATTTTGAAATTCTTTTGGTTTTGAAATAATGTCACATTATTTATGCATTTACCCTAATGGCAAAAGTTGGCACTCAAAGCCATACTGCTTAAAACAGGAAGACGTACTTCGGTAGAGACTGTAAAAGTCTTATTTCAATATAAAACCTAGGTATTCAGCAGGCCACTTAATGCCATTCCCAGATCCTTTCTCTGAAGCTAGGTACACCTGCACAAAACATTGCTGAGACTCGTGACCTAGAGATAGAGAAATTCATTATCTTTTTCATTAAGGTACCATACTGATAAATTAATCCTCGTTATCAATTTACCTGAACTTACCTTAACAGTCTAAGTCTGATGTAGCATTTTCACCTCACCTGGGAGGTGGAGGTTGGGGGAGAATACATGGGGAGGGATGCCCATTTTGGCCCACCAACTAAGTTACTTAAAATATCAAAACTGTGGATTATAGCTCTTTTCCCCCATTTCTAATCTTATAAATAGCAATGATTAAAACATGCATATTAACTCCCCAAACTATCACCCAAAATCAACCAAAAAACAAAAACCACTCAGTTATTTCTCCAAGTTAATAGTTCGTGAGACAAGTTTCAGGCATTAAGTTCATGATAATACCTAGCAGAATTGCCAGCTGTCTCTCCCCAGGAAGGTTATTCAGTGATTACTAAAAATTACCTATCAATAAAAACACTAAGAAAGAAAAGAAGAAAATTAAGTGTTCTCTTCTCCAGGTTATAATCTAGTTGGGGAAATAAGATTTATATTTATGGTACAACCATGAAACAAATCCAAAACAAAACAAAGAAAATGACTGTATACACAAGGGACTAGTAGAATGAGAGAATACTCATATTAAATATGAAAGATTCAAATAATGGATTGGGTGAAGTTAATAAAGAAAAATATCATAGATTATTTTACCAAAAGTTTAAGAAAAAATATTCTATAAATGACAAGTTTTAGTCATTCTTTGTAGCTCTAATCCACAAAAACCCATAAAAATAATACAATAGATTTCAGAAAACTTTTCTTCCTTTGATCTTTTGGAAATCTAATAAAGCCAATCTTAGAAGTGAAAGTATACTAAAGGAAAAAAATTTTAATAATTTAACTTTCTGAGTTACCTGCACCAATGTTTTTTCAATGTTCATAAACATTTCAACATTACGATCCATTCGGGATGGATTCTGTAGATCAAACCTCCGCCTGTAAGAGAAGAAAATCATCAGTTAATTTGTCTCCCACCTTAAGCAAAAGTGAAAACTTGGTTTTAGTATCCAATGCAAATGAGTTGGAAAGATTTGGAAATTAAAATAGCACTCTACAAAATGTATGATATTCTCTCAGCAGTATAAGAAATCAGTGTCAACACCTTCATAAAACATTGAATTTTATGACATTAAGATCTACTCCAGGGCTTCCCTGGTGGCGCAGTGGTTGAGAGTCCGCCTCCCGATGCAGGGGACGCAGGTTCGTGCCCCGGTCTGGGAAGATCCCACATGCCACGAAGGAGCTGGGCCCGTGAGCCATGGCCGCTGAGCCTGTGCGTCCGGAGCCTGTGCTCCGCAACAGGAGAGGCCACAACAGTGAGAGGCCCGCATACTAGGGGGGAAAAAAAAAAAAAAGACCTACTCCAGTCAAAATGATCTACCAATTCCAAGAAGTATCCCCTGTTTTCCTTAAACCGAAGGTATTTTACATCACACAATAGTCCACAGATCCAAAGACAGTGAACCACTATACCATTCTTCAAGTATAGGGAAAGTCTATCTACTTTACATATGCTTAAAAGTCATCTGTTCAGGGCTTCCCTGGTGGCACAGTGGTTGGGAGTCCACCTGCCAACGCAGGGGACACAGGGTCGTGCCCCAGTCCGGGAGGATCCCACATGCCGCGGAGCGGCTGGGCCCGTGAGCCATGGACGCTGAGCCTGCGTGTCCAGAGCTTGTGCTCTGCAACGGGAGAGGCCACAGCAGTGAGAGGCCCACGTACCACAAAAAAAATAAAATAAAATAAAAGTCATCTGTTCAAATTCAACAATGCCTGTAATTCTCTTAGAGCCCACTACTGTTCCAAATGTGGTAAAATTTCTCTATTTACCTTTATTTGAAATCCTTCCCCAATGTCTCTTTATCTAAGTACCCAATCATAACATGGGGGTGTTGCCTTTGCCTATTCTTAGTCATTTCCATAGGGTTAAATCTTTACAAATCTCAATGCTTCTTCCCTCATTATTATTATTATTATTTTTTTTTTTTTTTGCGGTATGCGGGCCTCTCACTGTTGTGGCCTCTCCCGTTGCGGAGCACAGGCTCCAGACGCACAGGCTCAGTGGCCATGGCTCACGGGCCCAGCCGCTCTGCAGCACGTGGGATCCTTCCGGCCCGGGGCACGAACCTGTGTCCCCTGCATCGGCAGGCGGACTCTCAACCACTGCGCCACCAGGGAAGCCCTCCTAATTATTTTTTATTCAACAATTACTTTGCTTTTGTTCCATTTTAATTCCAGGGAGAGGAGTATAGCTTAGTGATTGAGAGTGTTGGCTGTGAAGTCAAACTGCTATGGGTTCTAATCCTGCTCCCATCTTTATGAAGTCTTGAGTGATTTACTAATATAAGGATCAATTTCTTCATGAGTACAATGGGCCCCATGGGTTTTTGTGAAGGTTAAATGAAGTATACATGTTAAGAGCTTAGCAGACTGCTTATGCTTAATCTGTTAGTAAGTGATCAATAAATATTAATCATGGTTATAATTTTTTTTAAATCATTACTACCATGCACTAACTAGGATTAAGCAGTTTGAGTCCAGAGCTCATGCTCTTAATCCTCAGGTCATCCTGTTTTATCTTGCAGATGCTCCCCACACCTCCCAACATTTCTTTCTAACTCTGCAGCCTTTCTAGAATGTCACCACCCACTCAATGGGCTTGATACTATCAATTCCAGAATCAGTCCTTAAGTCTCTTCCTCTATGAAGCTATTGCTGTCTTCCTTCATGTTACTAATATATCATGTGCACCTGCTGTTACAGCCCCAGTCATTTTGCTGGTAAGACACTGCATTAGATGCCTTGAGGACAAGGACCAGGTTTTCTGACCCTTACAGCCCTGTGGATAATGGAAAGTGTGGCTTTATTCTGACCAAGGTCTAATATTTATTTATTATGACTTTTTCATTACTGTGCTAAGACTGAAACATTTCCTAAAGTAATGCCAATTAAGAAATTAAGCAAAGTGTCCACTAAAGCACAGAAATAAGTAATTCAGAATAAAACTAGTGGGGCTTCCCTGGTGGCGCAGTGGTTGAGAGTCCGCCTGCCGATGCAGGGGACACGGGTTCGTGCCCCGGTCCGGGAAGATCCCACATGCCGCGGAGCCATGGCCGCTGAGCCTGCACGGCCGGAGCCTGTGCTCCGCAATGGGAGAGGCCACAACAGTGAGAGGCCCGCGTATCGCCAAAAAAAAAAAAAAAAAAACAAGAATAGAACTAGTTAGATTTTAAAATAACATTTATAGATAAGAGGGACCTCCAACGCAGATAACTGTATCTTGATTTATCCTTGCTACACAGAACTTTTCCTTAAATCTCACACCCGCCCCCCCCTTTTTTTTTTTTTTTTAAAGTTTTTGAGTATCCTCCTTCCCTAACCTCTTTTGAGGAAGGGGTAGGTCAGAAATTCCAAGCAATTTGCATTAACTGGCAAGACAACAGATTAGCAACCAACTAACCAGGACAACCCTATTACAGCTGAGCCTTCCACTGGTTCTTTCAGCACAATAAAACCAGAGACATTTGAGTGTCTCCCCTTTCTAAAGAAGGGGTTGCTCTTTCATGGGCTTCTGATAATACAGGACTAGATCCAGGAATGCAACACTTACAGAACCGCTTACTTATTATTCACAGAGAAACTGCTTCCTTAACAAATGATTCAGATACTGAAGCTGAAGAGAATTACCTCTATTAGAAATCTGAGAAATGGTTTGAAAGCAACCATTAAACAAATTAAAATATGGCTGCGTGGATTTGTCTGCAAATGGAGATTAAAAACTAAATGAATCTGTTAACAGAGAAAGAATCAAAAATTCATTCTGCCTTTCCAACTGCTGAAGAGTAAAGTTTCTCTTTAGAAAAGTATTCCAGCTAATAAATAAAGAAGGAATGACAGAAAAACAGTCTCTAACAAGGAATAATCTGAATAACAGTAAGGATCTATACCTTCACATTGGAATATCTACATTCTAATCTTTTTCAAAATTAGAATACTGCCACCTGGTAAGTTTTACAACTTTAAAGATAAGATGACTCTAGGCATTAAACATCAACTGTCCATTACAAAGAGAAACTACCAGACATTATATGCCTCCAGATGGAGAAACACAACACTGTCTATGAAGTATTGTTGCTAAAAAAATGAAACTGGGGCTTCCCTGGTGGCGCAGTGGTTGAGAGTCCGCCTGCCGATGCAGGTGACACGGGTTCGTGCCCGGGTCCGGGAGGATCCCACATGCCGCAGAGCGACTGGGCCCGTGAGCCATGGCCGCAGAGCCTGCGCGTCCGGAGCCTGTGCTCCGCAACGGGAGAGGCCACCACAGTGAGAGGCCCGCGTACCGCAAAAAAAAAAAAAAAGAAACTGAATCAGATCACAGCTCCAGATCTAATTATCACTTTACTAGAAATTAAGAAGACTATGGTAAATGATTTTCTTGGAGATGTATCAGCAAAATCTAGGACATAATACAATAATACAAGACAACCTGTTTTTGTAAAAAATAATTATTATTATTTTCGAGGAAAAGAAGAAAGTGAAAAGGAAAATCAGAAAATTTTAAACAGATTTAAGAGTCATATGAACCAACTGCAACGTATGAATCTTGTTTGGATACTGATTCAAACAAAATATAAAAAATGTCCATGAGATAATCAGGGAAACTTGAACACTAAGTAAATATTTAATAACAATGAAAACTTATTGATAATTTTCTTGGTTATGATAATGGTACTGTTATTATGCTGTTTTAAAATCTAATTTTAGAAATAAACACACAGAGAAGTATTTACAGATGAAATTCTATAAAGTTGAAGATGCATTAGACATGGCATCTCATATTATTCTCTTCTTTTATGTATAATTTATATTTTCCATAATAATAAACTAAAATGGTTTCCCAAACAATGATTTGATAACATGACACATTAAAGTTTTCCTCAATCGGCAGTATGCTAGGTAAGCAAAAGTACATATATGAATATTAAGAAAACTCGAAATCAGGTAAATACAGTATAACCTTTAGTTGAAAGATTTTATTTGACTTATTCTGAAATTACCAAGGGTATTCAAATAAACTTTACATTTTATAATATGGAAAGATGCTCAAACCTGCCCAAAAGGGAAATGCAAATTAAACTAAAACTGTAAAACCTTTTTTTTGACTCTATCACAGACTGCCATGATCAAAAGGTGAGGTAATACAAATAAATACAACTATTGGCCAGGGAAAAAGTACACTCTCAATACATTTTGGTAGGACAATAAATTAGTACAATTCTGTTTGAAGATGATTTGGCAACTGTATTATGTTTCTTCTTATTTCAACTTGAGTTGAAATAACAAGAAACATAATACAGTTATGATTCTATCTGACAATTTCAGAGTGAAGGTAGCACTGGGCAGACCTCATAGGAGGGCTCTAGAAAAGGGGGAAAAAAAAATCGAAAGAGATATTATTACCCTAAGACCTATAGAGAGAGAACACATTTTCTTTCTTTCTGACTTAAAACTCTGGGCCATTTAGGCTGTAAATATAAGCTCTCCATTGAGGGTTTATTAATTAATTAATAAGTCTTCTGCTTTATTTTCCTCTGGTAATCTGCTGGGCAATGTCTTGCAGCAGCCTTTCAATCTAAGACAATACCTACTGTCTGTAGAAAGGCCTTATTAACTGTATTGCTCTAAATTCGCTACCTCTTGTTAACATAGTTAGAGATGTTCTCTCCTCATCCTCAGCCATGCATAAAAAAGTGTGAATAAAACTAATCAATAATGAATCCTAGAGAATGAGTTTAACTCCTGGGAAAGTGGTGTAAAGGGCCTCAGAAGCAAACTTCTAAAAGGCAAAACAAAAATGCACTGAGCTGAGGTCAAGGCAAATAGTAACAGTTCAGCAAACAGTTGTATGAGAGGTGACCAAAGTTGGCCTCGAGTGTAAGGGGCTTTGTTTAATGAGGCTAAGCTATAAAAGTCTGAAGACCATCACCAGTAAGCGGTCCAGTATGCTGCATCCCAAAAGAATGGCACACAGCCTAGATATGAGACTGGAAATAGGTAGGCCCATATGGGAAAAAGAGGGAGGTCTACTATACAAAAGTAGACTAAAAAATTATATCCCACTAGGTATGTGACTTTGAGGATAAGGAAATTGGTTTGAA